>JACCGJ010017572.1:0-11695 GCA_013407085.1 Atriophallophorus winterbourni
TTGCATAACTAGTAACGCGAGTATAAATATGAGATTTCCTCTGGCATTTCCAAAGTAACAGAAGCGCTCCGTAAATTGGATAATCCATGATGTCAACGAAGCTTGTCTATGAAGCTCAAGAGCGGGCTATAAGACAACAATACTATCGTTTTTGTAGGTGGAATATGGACACTGAGAAAAGAATTAGGACATCTGCAGGTTTTCGGCAATCGCTGTCTTCGCACCATCGAATAAGTAGCGCAACTACCCAAAATAAAAATCTCTAAAAGCGAAGTAAATATCAAGATACAAGTTAACGTGAATAAGCTCCGCTGTTTAGGTCATGTATAGCAATGGGTAACCATTATTTTCCTTTCGAGGTTTTGTTTGACTTTCCTAAATCGGAATGGCATCGTTGTAAATGGTCAGGTATTGACTTGACTTATGCAGATGACGACCTCGACAGCTAAAACTCCGATGTGACTATATCTAATTTGTTATTCTATTCTTTCTAATAAATGATTCCAATTGATTTAAAATCATGTTCAGTAGACCTCTTAATGTAGACATCTTGAAGTGTTTGATTAATCTAGTATGTTGTCGAGTAAAATGACTGAGAAGGCTTGTAATTAAGCATGACCCTGTCTAAGCCTGTGCAACCTTGAACTTGAACTTGAACTTGGCGGTACGTTCAACTTTGTTGCATTTGTCACGCTCAGTTACAAACTTTTACGAATTTTCACCATATCACAGTTGTACTGTAAAATAGAAACTCTATTTTATTTATTCTCGAAAGTTTAAACACACAATTTATTCTTGCATCTCTCGCTGATTAATTACTTCCGTAATAAACTCAGTATTCTGTTTTAATTTTGCATAACCGTGTTTTAGCTATTTTCAACTATGAATAAAACTGTTTGTATTAGCGCAAAATGTGGCAAACAAGTAGCCAAAGGTATTGAGTGCAATGCTTGCAAGCGTTGGGCTCACCCTGGCTGCTCGGCTATACATAAATCCCACTATGGGCTTTATGCGAAATTCCGCTGGCTTCCCTGGTATTGCAGTGATTGTCACAAGGCTGCCACTGAAGCCGCATTTGTGTACCAGCAACGGCGATCTAGTTCGACGCTAGCTAGTGCGTCTGAATCCGTGTCCGACCGAACGTATGCATCAGTCGCGCGGTCCAATGTAGTCCCTGGGCGGGCTTCGGCGGGTAACAAGGCCAAACATTCGAGCCAGTTATCCCGCCCTCCTGTGCCATCCACCACTGTCAAGGCAAAAAAATAAACCTAAGCCTTCTAAAAGACGGGTGTCCAAGGGCTCTAAACCACCGCTAACCGACGCTAACTTCACACTAGTGAAACAATCACCTACTAGTCTTAGACTACCTTCACGAATGGTGTCCAATTCAGCAGGCACCCCAAGAAGGCAGGCTAAGACTATTAATTCCGGTAAAAATGGAAAGCAACATACAAATGTTGTCGGTTCCAATGCCATAGATCAAATTATTCTGGAGCTGAACAGTCTTCGGAAAAAAATTGAATCATTACATGGCCCATCTTCGGCTCGTAAAAATAGAAATCGTAATGTTCTAGTTTTCAATCGTACCGAGCCCTTCATCAAGGAATCCAAATCTCGTAGAGATTTGGACCGCAGGTGTATCCACGATCTCTTTCGCATGGTTGGGATGAAGCCTTCCACTCTCACGGTGCGAGTTCATCGTGTGGGTAGATGGAAGATGGACAACCGGCCTCGACCGATCCTAGTGGAGTTCAAATTTCAGGCGGATCGCGATGTGTTTTTGTCTAAGGCGGAACACATAACTAACGCCACTTTAGAAAAACTCCAAGTGAAGCCTGACAACCCTCCTTTTGATAGGAGGCAGTTCACTGTAGCTCCGACTGGGAAGCCGATCGCTACTGCATCAACAACGATCGTACCGGTGCGTGCATCACCTATGATCTTGCTATCAGGTGCGCACGACGATCTGCTTAGCTTGAATGAAAAAGGAAGCCAGTCAAGCCTTTCTAGTGGCAGCTCCCATGTTATTAATAAGGGCTCAATAGTCAGGCAACGTTCCATTAGCTTGAATGGCGTAGGAAGTCCGTCAAGCCTTTCTAGTGACAGCTCCCATGTTATAAATGAGGGCTTAATAGTTAGGCAACGTTCCATTACCGTCGTGCAAGATGCACGCGATATTGCTTCTCCTGCATTAAGCAGTACGCCAAAAAACGTGCAGCTTCCCCGGGTGCTTCGACCGAGGGCAAAGCACGACTCAGCTTAGAAGCGCGCATATCCAGTGCCACTGTGTTGTACGCTAATGTGTGCAGCATAAGAAATAAGTGGTCTGAACTTTCTCTTCGTGTAGCCGAGCTACACCCGAGGGTTATAGCGCTGTCTGAAACCTGGCTGTCTGCGGTTGATGTTGTGCCAGCTAGCATCAGCGAACAGTATCTTGTCATCAGATGCGATAGACCTGGTGATAGAAGAGGCGGAGGCGTGGCACTTTTCCTTGAATATGGTCTACACAATACGGGTCCAGGGTTATCACTCGCTATTGAAAATGTCCAAGTTGTTACTAGTGTCCTGACTTGCTACAAGTCAGCACTGGCGATTGCTTGTGTTTACGTCACGCCCTGTGCAACCCTGCGAGAAATTAGTCAACTGCTTGAGATGCTTGACGGGTTGTTTCAATCAGCCCCAAGCGTACTCATTCTCGGTGATTTTAATCTCCCAGATATAGACTGGTCAGCTCCATCAGGGGTACTCACTGAGCAATCCGCATCTTTTCTCGATTGGATCCACTATCATGGATTACATCAGCACGTGAACAAACCCACTAGGTTCCGCGATGGATGCACTCCATCCACTCTTGACTTGATGCTGTCGTCTCAGCTAGAAGCTGTCCAGAATGTCAAGTTCCTACCCCCTCTTGGCAAAAGCGACCACGTAATGTTAGGCTTCGAAGCGCTGTTGCGTTTTCACAAACCTCTTGCGCGCCCTAGACGTAATTTTAGGCGTGTTGACTGGGGCCTACTTTTACAGTCATCAAAATCTTACCTTTTGTTCTCGAGTGATTCTAGTGTAACTAAAAACTGGGACAGAATTTGCAGATTTCTTAACGGGCTACAAGACCTGCATGCTCCACTGCAATGCGTGAATAAGCACCAGCGGCTACCCTGGTGGTCTCCCAGCGTTCGTCGTTCTATTCGTAAACGTGATCGCTTATGGAGGCAATATAGGCTATCGCTGACATCTGGTTCGTGGGTCCGTTACAGAACCGCCCTAAACATTCATTCATTCATTCAGTCCTCTCCGTGCCGGGTGGCCCATGAGGCGAAGACTACTTCACGCCAGTGGTTCCGGTCTGTCGCTGCTTCCGTTGCCGTCTGCACCGTGAATCCTTGTGCATGTAGTTCGCGTTCCAAAGTTCTGCGCCAAGTTTCCTTGGGCCTTCCCCTTTTTCGTTTACCTTGCGGATGCCAGTGCATGGCTACCTTCGTATGCGAACTGGGATCCATCCTGCAGACATGACCGAACCACGGATCTGTTGTCATCGTTTCCGTATCAATGTAGGTTTTACGGGATAGGGTTGCTAGCCCTAAGCCCAACCCTCCTCCTTTCTCAGACGGGCTTGGGACCGTCCTCGGCGGAGTTTTAACCGCCCGAAACGCTTGTGTCAAAATGCAGCGTGTGCTCAAACAGAAGTTTGAGTTATCCTTAGCCAGGGATGCTAAATCCAACCCGAAAAGGTTTTATAGTTACGCGTAATCTTAAGGAAAACTAGGGTAAACATCGGTGACTTAAAACTGGAGGATGGACAAGTAGCTACTAGTGACCTAGCTAAGGCGGCAGCCTTCTCAAAGTTTTTCAGTAGCGTTCAGCGTAGGGATAATTCTTTACTCACACCGCCTGAGTTGCTTAACTTTACATCTGGTGTCCCTGCACTAGATGATTTGTCCTTTAATGAGGCGGAGGTGTATGGAGCTCTTATTCGTGTTCGTGCTAACAAGGCTGAGGGTCCGGATCACATCCACTCAATTATGCTGAGAAATCTCGCCCCAGTGCTTGCAGAACCACTATGTGAGCTCTTCAATTCATGTTTGCACTCGACAATGGTTCCTCGTGAGTGGAAAGAAGCCATAGTAGTACCAATACACAAAGGTGGTTGCAGGTCGATTCTTGGTAACTATAGACCAGTCAGCCTGACCAGCATCGTCTCAAAAGTATTGGAAAGACTTATACGCGACAAAATCTGGCAGCATCTCTGCCAGCATTCTCTACTTAGTGTAGCTCAACATGGATTCCTGAAAGGGAGGTCTTGTTTGACTAACCTCTTGAGTTTCCTCAATATTGCTACGAAATGGTTGGATGAAGGGAAGCCGGTCGAAGCGCTCTACCTAGATTTTAGCAAGGCTTTCGATTCCGTCAGCCACAGATTTTTGGAAACTAAGCTGGCAGCAAAAGGCATACGGGGTAGTTTACTTGCTTGGATAAAATCATTCCTGACAGGTAGGACCTTTAGAGTGCGAGTAGAATCTACGTTGTCGATCCAAACGGAGGTGATAAGTGGGGTGCCTCAGTGGTCTGTGCTAGGTCCGCTGCTCTTTCTGATTTTTATCGATGACTTGTCGCCTATCTTGGAGTGCCCGTGCTTCATCTTTGCGGATGACGTGAAGTTCATTGGTTCAACGAATGAAGATACTCTATTGCACGACCTCGAGCGGGTCATTGACTGGTCCATACTTTGGGACCTCCCACTGAACCTCAATAAGTGCCAACTCTTGTCTGCTCTGGTCGACAAGATCACAGTCCATGTGTCAGGTACTCCTATTAGCGTTGATGCCACACAGCGGGTTAAGGACTTGGGTGTTCTAGTTAGAGCTGACTTCAAATGGGAGGACCAATGCGCTGTTGCAGCGCAACGTGCACGCAATGTGCTTTTTCGGTTGAAGTCGGTGCTTTCCAGCAGAAGTCCCGACGTGTTCCTGCCACTTTACAAGGCGTTAGTCAGGCCGCATTTGGAATATTGTGTCCATGCGTGGTGTCCTCACTACCAGAAGGATATCATTCGACTTGAAAGCGTTCAGCGACTAGCAACACGCATGATTGAGGGTTAGCGTGGGAAAAGTTATGCTGATCGCCTTTGGGCTCTGGGTCTTTTCTCTCTTAAGCGTCGTCGTTTGAGAGGTGATTTGATTGAAACCTTTAAGATCTTAAAGGGCTTAACTCGCTAAGGAACGATGTCGACTAGATTCTAGGAAAAAAAATTTCAGCTTCAGGGTGGTCAACTTCTGGAACAAGCTCCCTGAAGAACTTATCTCCTGTAGTTTCGTCTCAACTTCCAAGCAGGGTTTAGACCGTGACTGGGGTAAGTTATTCTCTGATTACATCCCATGATTACCATGCTTAGGTTGTCCTCCATTTTGCTCGCTATTCACTGTAGCAATTTTAGAGCATCTTCCTATTCTTGATTCTCCATCAGCTGCCCTCTCACCGTGCTGGTGAGGAGAAACTGCCTTTTCTTTTTTCCAGCATCGATTATTGCGCGTTGCTGTCCTACTACTATCCTACTACTACTACAGCGCCTGGCACCGCGATCATCAGAGATTGCAAACAGAGAAGAAAGAAAATTACCTTTTGGCAGTGCATCGATTATAGCGCTGTGCTCCTCCAACTACATTCTCCTAGTCCTAGGACCATCAGAGGTTCCACACGGAGAAAAAGAATTGACCCTTTAGCAGTGGTGGGCGCTTCTCCGCAGCATTCCACCGAAAGAAATTCTGGACGCTCGATTGGCTTGTCAGCCACATACTGTCCTGTGCAAACTGAACTGAACAACCTGACAATATCTTAACCCACGTGTAGTCGGTGACTACACGGCACTTTGCCTGGATCGTGCTTTCATTCATTCATTCATGACACTCTTAGCCGTGTAGCGTCATTGACTTCCATGTTGATGTAGCGCTACTCGTTAACACCACTTGATTCAAAAATAAATAATGAAGCATCATTTTCAAATGGAATTTTTTGATTACGTACTACAACGACTAGAGTTATGCTTATCGGTTATAGTTTTGTTCATTCAAATTACTATCAACATCATGGAGCGGTGAACTGGAGCTCGGTAAAGTGCGAAACAATATGAAACGAAGCAGATAAGCAGACGCAAAAGAGCAGGTAAGCGAAAAATGCAGATGCGTGTATAAGAAATCAGTCTGATGGAAAAGCATGCCATTGTGGATACTCTGTTCGCTAAATCTAGGCGAAATTCAGCATTTGAAAAAGTTGAATGAAATGACGACCTACACGTTCAAATCAGTATCAATATTTTATTTGTTTTGTTTGTTCAGTTCAAGGTCAAGTTGCAAAGGGCTGAATGTTGCTAAAAGCCAGATTTCCTTCGACGGTATGCGGTTGAGCACCCGGCACTTCGACATCGATTATACAGTTCGTACTTTTCACACGTCCTTCTTTCCGGATATCTGGAAAGTAAGGCAGGGTTTCTCTTCACCAGCACAGTAAGAAGTCAGCTATTCAGGAAACAATGCAATAATATGCGTGAACAATGAATGTTGTGTGAAATCACTATCCTGGTCGAGGCAAAGTGAAACACAGTCATAGACTGCATGTGGTCTAATTTGATATCAGGTTGCCCAGGCCTAGACACATATGATAAAAATTATACCAATATGTGTTTTTAAACAATGTGCGGAAATATGATATACCAGTTAACGTCTAATTCCCTTTTAAAGCTCAACATATTTGGGAGGCTTACTATACAATATGGAAGCTTGTTCCAGAAGTTGACCATACGGTTGCTGAAAACGTGCTCACGTGCCAGCAGCCTGGGCCTACCAGAAACTTGGAAAACTGCCCTGATTAGTCCCATCTACAAGAGTGGCAAAAGAAATGATCCTTTAAACTATCGCCCGATAGCGTTATTACCAGTGCTATCAAAAGTGATGGAGTCCATATTAGCTGATGCCTCAAGGAATCACTTTGAGATTAATATTTTAATCTCCGAGGTACGGCATGGATTCAAGAAAAAACGATCCTGTCTGAAAAACTTGCTATTAGCAAAAGAATCTTGGTCTGAGCTACTGGATGCCGGCCATTCCGTGGACGTAATTTATATCGATTTCTCAAAAGCCTTCGAGCGTGTGAATCACGAAATACTTTCGTCGAAACTACTCACCTACGGAGTACATTGTAAACTCCATGCATGGATTAAAGAATGGTTGATATCTCGTGAGATGTATGTGAGAGTAAAAAACGAACTATCCGAGTCGATTTAAGTTGTCCGTGGTGTCCCAAAAGGATCAGTCTTCGGACCGCTTTTGTTTTTAATTTATATAAACGACTTGCCTACTGTATTACAGTCGTCCGTGCTTATTTTCGCTGATGACGCAAAGCTTTGGCGCAAGATAAACTCCACAGACGACACGCAGAACCTGAAACGGGATTTAGATATGATTCACACTTGGTCCATAGACAACGAAATGCCCCTGAATGCTTCGAAATGCAGCCTATTGTCTCTCAACAGCAAGTCGAGCAAAGAATATTATCTTGGTCGCACTGTTATTAAACCAGTCTCCTCCGAAAAAGATTTAGGTGTGATTATCCAATCAGACTTAGGAAACTCAATGCAATGTCGACTGGCTGCATGCAAAGCTGAAAACAACTTGGGTCTCCCTAGAAGAGTCCTAGGTTCGTTTGACCCCAATATTGCCTGCAAATTGATTTCAACGTACATCCGTTCTCATGTTGAATATGCTATACCGGCATGGGATTCTTGGCTGAAAAAAGAATTTATGCTACTAGAAACTCCACAGCGCAGAGCGACAAAACTCGTCCTGGGACTATCAAATTATCCATACGAAACGCGGCTTAAATTATTGAATTTGCATTCGGCTGAAACGAGGAGCACTAATATTTATTTGGACAGTGCTTAATCAAACAAATCATCCTTGCGGTCATTTGTTTCATCTCTCCCATAACACAGATCTGCGAGGTCACCAATCGAAACTTTACCAACAGCATAGCAGGTTGAACTGCCGCAAATATGCATTTTCCGTTCGCAATGTGCAACTGTGGAGCAGTTTACCTACTCATGTAGTACAATCTGGAACTGTTGAATTTTTCAAGAAATCACTAGATATCCACATGGAAAAGTATGTTTTTATGTTTGACAATAATCTAACAATATTTTGATACTTTTTACCATCCTACCCGATGTACAATTTTGTGAGTCTATTAAAGCATAGCTTTTTACCTGCATATAATCTATGAATAATCTATGAATAGAATTATCCCTTGTAGCTTCTTTAGGGGCAAGTTTAAGGATGTCAGTAATATTATCACCAGTTAGACCCTTTATAATCTTGAAGGCTTCTATTGGATCACCAAGCAGCTACCGTCTCTTAAGTGAGAACAAACCTATCCTTGAGTCCTGCCTCATAGGTTTTTCCTGCCTGACCCTCAACCAACCTAGTCGCATGGCGCTGGACCCTTTCAAGACATGCTATATCTTTTTTTTAAGTACGGTGCCCAGGATTGAAGGCAGCATTCCAGGTGGGGCTGCACGACTAGGTTGTATAAGTGAATGAAGATTGGAGGTTTTCGGCATGATAACGCTGAGCAAAGTCGGAACAATTCTCTGCGAGCCTTCTTTGCAGCTTCGGCACATTGATTTAGCCCACTTAAAATCGCCTGTTATAGTGATACCGAGATTCTTCACTTTCTGAGCAGCAGCTATTCTGATAGTTCCTTCGCCGACTTCTAGTTGGGTTGTCGCTGAATCAGTCATCAGAAAGCAGCTCTTCCCCAAGTTTAGTGGCAAGTCTCAGGTCTTTGTCCATTCGATTACTCGTTCTAAATCAGAGAAAAGCGTATCTCTACTGTCAGTTCCTAGGATCATAACATCATCAGCAAACAGGAAGCAGCGTGAACTCAAGCAGGCTGCCAGGTCGTTTACAAAAATAAGAAAAAGTAGTGGACGAAGCACCGAGCCTTGAGGCACTCCACTTAGAATCAGTGATTCCTCCAAGCACACCCCTGCAATTCTAACATAGTGCGATTAGTTAAGAAGCTGTCTAACTATCGATGTAGTTCATTTGTGACGCCACACATACTTAGTTTTGCAGAACGTACCTATGGTTCACTGAGTCAAATGCCTTTTGAAAATCAAGATAGTATAATTCGACTACTCTCCCTTCATCGAGACATAATATCACTTCATCAAGAAAGCTTAGAATAGTTGTTAGGCAGGATCTTCCTTTCCAGAATACGCGCTGGGCATCGGATAGTAACAAATCGGCAACCAAATGTTTACATACCTGGTGCCGAATGATTTTTTTCAAGCACTTGCAAAGAATGCTTGTCAGGCTTACTTGCCTGTAGTTGCGTACATCCAAAATGGGACTCTTTTTGTATATGGCTAGTACCGCTGCTCGTTTTCAATCATCCGATAGTATACCTTGGATTAAGGTAGCTTCGAAAAGATTTCTGTTTGCAATGCAGTTCATTTCAGTTCAGAACTGAACTGAACTGAACTATTATCACCAGTTAGACCCTTTATAATCTTGAAGGCTTCTATTGGGTCACCAAGCAGCTGCCGTCTCTTAAGTGAGAACAAACCGATCCTTGAGTCCTGCCTCATAGGTTTTTCCTGCCTGACCCTCAATCAACCTAGTCGCATGGCGCTGGACCCTTTCAAGACATGCTATATCTTTTTTTAAGTACGGTGCGCAGGATTGAAGGCAGCATTCCAGGTGGGCCTGCACGACTAGGTTGTATAAGTGAATGAAGATTGGAGGTTTTCGGCATGATAACGCTGAGCAAAGTCGGAACAATTCTCTGCGAGCCTTCTTTGCAGCTTCGGCACATTGATTTAGCCCACTTAAAATCGCCTGTTATAGTGATACCGAGATTCTTCACTTTCTGAGCAGCAGCTATTCTGATAGTTCCTTCGCCGACTTCTAGTTGGGTTGTCACTGAATCAGTCATCAGAAAGCAGCTCTTCCCCAAGTTTAGTGGCAAGTCTCAGGTCTTTGTCCACTCGATTACTCGTTCTAAATCAGATAAAAGCGTATCTCTACTGTCAGTTCCTAGGATCATAACATCATCAGCCTTCGACAGGGTCCCGCATAATCTACTCCTCGCAAAATTATCTGCTGTAGGTATTACTGGAAACCTACTTTCGTGGTTCAAATCTTTTCTTACTGGTCGCACCTTCTCGGTAGATATAAATGGCTACCGTTCTAGAACTTGGCCAATTCCAAGCGGAGTCATACAAGGAAGCGTTCTAGGTCCACTACTCTTCTTGATATTTATCAACGATATACTATCTGTCATAACACACTGTAAGATCTTTTTGTTTGCGGATGATATAAAAGTCGCCATAGCCTTTCCATCTAACCACACTAACGACTTTATACCAAAATTGAACCAAGACCTGGATGCTCTACTTCAATGGAGTATTCGAAACGGTCTTGAGTTCTCCACCAATAAATCAACTTTCATAAATTTCAACTGTATCTTACCAAAAGATTCGATCATCCTAAATAATACACCACTACAACCAGCACAATGTGTACGTGATTTAGGTTATCGATATTCTGGATCACTTACATTTCATGAACAAATTTGCTACTTAATTTCTGAAACAAAAAAGAATATAGGTTTACTTCATAGATTCATCTCTCTGCCCCAGTGCAAGCTGGAACTTTACAAGTTACATACACTACCTCTATTAGATTACTGCAACATTATATCTAGTAACATTACTCGGTCTGATAGCTATGCTTTAGAAGGCATCCAACGTTCGTTCACACGATCCATTACCACCAGTTCGGATAAGCACTCATATAAGGAAAGATGTCAGATCCTAGGATTGGAACCATTATGGTTTCGAAGAATAAAACAAAATCTTATACTCTTTTATAGAATATTGAAAAAAAGATATGATCGACATTGATTTACAATTAGATTTCAAAAACTCTGAAGTATATAATCTTCGACACAAATCAAAATATGTATACCGAAAATCCACAATCGTATACGAAAAGATTTCTTCATTTATAAATATTCCCGTTTATGGAATTTACTTCCTGATAATATAAGATTGAGCACTTCTCAAACTGAATTCAAAAAGCAACTCAACTCTTTTTTATCTACGGAAAAATTAGGTACGCTATTTCTAATTAATACAACTATAGATAATTTATACTTATACGGCATAAAAGGCCTTTGATATTTTTTTAGCAATAAAAAATTTTTTAAAGTGACATATAACTTTTTTTTCGTGAGAATTTACTTTTCAGAATTGTTGAAATTCAACAAAATACACTCTCGCAATTCTTGAAAAGGCAATGCAACTCATATCTCCGTAACCCGATGAAGTGAACTCTCTATACAATTATCTGCGTTTGAAGTTGCATTTGGAACATCATACATGAATAAACATTGCGGTCCAGACCTACCCAAACTGTAATTAACCCATTTTAACAATTACTGTCGTATTCGTTAAAAACATGAACCTTAATCATTTATTTTTCGGATATTCTATCAACTCTTTGTCTCAAACAAGCTACCATTTGTATAAATGTTATCCAACTATTTTTTACGTTTGTTATAAAAAAACAATTTATTTATGTTTGACCTTAACATTTGTATATTTACCGTTTTTATTTGCTGTACTTATTCATGAAAACAA
>JACCGJ010017573.1:0-20509 GCA_013407085.1 Atriophallophorus winterbourni
CAATAAAGATATATGTAATATTTTCGAGATATATTTGTCTTCAATCGATGAATGGCTTGTTCCATTTCAAAAAAATATTTTGGCGTCAATAAGATTGAGGAACGTTAATATACTGACCATCTGGATAGAAATATATTTATCAATTAAGAAATAGGTGGAGATCAGCAATAAAATACATCATCATAGTGAAATGGGTTGAAATTATCATTGGCAAGTCGATCTTAAAATACAATGTTTTTTTTCAAAATATTTCCTAGGATGTCTTCGATAAACGTGCGCCTAAATTAATCTTCATAACTGTTTGGCCAATCAGAAATTCTTTTGAACGAAGTGCCGGAAAATCGGTAGGCGAACAGTGTAGCTCATGCGGTAAGATCAACTGAGGTAAATGTGCTGAAATCCCGAGATGAGCTTGGCGCTATTCGAGTAAATTCGAAACGCCTCGAGGCAGAGACATTGTAGTTTAGAAAGCACAGTACTAAGAAGCTGATTTCATGTCAACTAATCGAAAATATTAGGCGCATGATTGCTTACAACATGCAATGAGCTATGGTCGAGGGTGATCAGATCATGATATGTCAGATCTCTTAAATAACATCCGCACATATTTAGGATTGAATGTCGTGCATCAATTAAGGCTAAGTTTGGGTTCTATGAGCTTTTAGGTAATGAAATCAGTCAATATGAGACTAGGAATTGATAGTTACTGCGAAAAAGCTGTAATTATGTCACAAAGGAAAAGAAAAACCTTTTTTGAAAGACACTATTTATTGTTAGTATTGAAAAATTCCCCGGCCGTTGAATCATTCTCAAGGTCATCTATTTCAGAATTATCCGCACATAGATTTGAAGATAACGTTTTTACGGCCTGAATTTTGCGCAAACATCAGAGCGAAATTTATTGGTGAAATCGTATGAAACTGTGAGCCAGCGTCTATCGAACAAGTCATCTTCATCGTCTTCACTGTGTTATGTAACCTCTCAAATGCTTGCATCCTGCATCGAAAGAGTTATTAATCCGGCAAATTTGATGCACCAAACACAAAATAGATTTGAAAATTTCCAGAAATGTTTCACACAAAAACAGACAGCATTTACGTTGGAATGAAATCTTTTCTAAAATCTTAAAATTAAAATTGAATTGTTTGTTAAAAAGATTTTATTTTCAGACGGAATGTGGGGATTTCCGTCTAGACTCAATTTGACGAAAGCATGCGACAATGGAAATGGATATACAAGGATTGTAAACAAGTTTCTAATCTTTTTTGTTGTTAACATTCAAGACTTCTCGTGAAATTGTCGATTTGACGATTTGTTGTATTCGCAGTCACATGCTATTTTGGTTCCTCTTTATTATAAAGTCTCCTAGGCGATCTAATAAACTGAAGCAGCGTCTTCTTTTGTGGATTGGTTATTACACATACACCACCTGCACGGTTGTTTAATGCAAATAGAATTTATCGTGTATACCGTGATGAACTAGCATTTAAGATGGCAGAGAATAATATCAGATCAAGTATTCCACACATTCCAGGCATCTGCAGGCTTCAAACTGTTCCTGCCATTCTGTGGTTAAAATTTATGGACACGGAAAGATTTTCGGGAGCATGAAACAATGGAAGTATGACAAGCCATGAGTTGAGCAGATTGACAATGCCATCTTTTTAAAGACCGATTTACAAACTGGATGAATTGAATGCAAACGTCACTTTTTGGTGTACTAATCATTTTGTGTGGAAGAAGAAGTAAGAAGAAAGAAAGAAAAATGGCTTTATTCGAGTACACGAATTTTCAGCGATACAATTAATTCGACCACACGTAATAAAATGTACATTTAAAAAAAATACATGTCAAATAAAGATGATCCCACTTCAGTTATTATACTGTCAGTTTCTTCCTCAAATCGAGAATTACTTTTGTACGATCAACCAAATATCGAGCCAGGTAAGGGATAAAAGAATTTTTGAATTTCTCAGTTCTCGCATACGGGACGATATGTTGACTACGCGTGGCTGGGAACGATCTGCAAGCCATAAGGACCTCATGCAGTGGGTGTGCATTGTCAGACGATATGACTCTGACCAATCTGTCACATTCACGAAAGTGTCGTTCGACGATCATATCACGAATTAACTCGGTGGAGGAAGAACTCAATCTTGAAATTAATTTGATTCCTCTTCTGATCATCAAAAAATCCTTTTCAAAAAGACCAGGAAAAATTATAGGGGATGCGTAGATTAAAATGGGAACAATGCAAGAAAAAACAAAACATCTAACTACATCAGGAGGAACCGCTAAAGAACGAAGACGTAAGGCGTAAAAAGATAATCTTCTAACCTTCAAGTACTGTGCAGTCACATGATCGGTCCATTTGAGACTCTGTGATAAAATGACGCCAAGATACTTGAAACATGCGCTTCTGCTGAAGTTCGAGCCATTGAAGGAAATCGTGGGAATTCCTTGAAGCAGAGTTTCACGACGCTGACCAGCTAAGTTTGAAAATATTACCTCTTTGCATTTTTGAGGGTTTAACGATAAGCCGAGCGAGGATGACCACTGGCCAATATCATTGATAATAAATTCAGATGTGGGAGAGTCAGCACCTCTATGGTGGTCAAAAACAACAGCAATGTCATCAGCATATTTTAGAATAAGAGTGGAATGAAAGCAAGGAAGATCAGAAATGTAGATAGAAAATAAGAATGGTGAAAGTATTGCGCCTTGTAGAACACCGCGAGAAATCGTTACAGAATTGGACACTTTACCATTCACGGCAGTATACTGTACGCGGTCCTTAAAATAGGACGCTATCCAGTGAACAAGGTTCAGGGGTACACCACAATCATGAAGTTTTTTGAGCAAAGAACTTCTGATAACACTGTTGAAAGCGTTGGTGTAATCAAGAAAACAAACCTGTACCGCTTTTGATTTCGAATCTAATGACCGGGATACATGGTCAGTTAGCAACGCGAGTGCGTCTACTGTCGAACGATTTTTGCGGTACGCGAACTGATGCGAATCTTCTACCTGGCAACTCGAAACAAGTCGTCGTAGCACTATACTTTCCAGTACTTTGAGTAGCTGCGACGTACACGCTATGGGGCGGTACTTCCCAGGATCATTTTTTGGGATTGGTGTAATACGTACCGGCTTCCAACTGTCAGGAAAAATATTTTTCTCAATGCATCTGTTGAAGATAGAAGAGATCGTCGAAGAAAGTTCACGTGCGCATTCTTTCAGCAAAAGAGGGGAAAGATTATCGGGGCCTGCAGCCTTTGAGCGGGATACAGCGAAAAGTGACTGCATAACTTCCACTGAGCTTGTAAAAGTCGGAGTTGAGAAAGAGGATGGGGGTAAAACAAAATCAGGGATTTCTTGGGTTCCATCAGGAGAAGATAAAAAAGATTCATTTAATGAATTTATATCACGGATAAAGGGAAGTACCTTTCTGTCTTTGCCACACAAACCTTTGAGCGCACTCCATAATTGGCGACTGTTATTCGTTCTCAAAATGGATTTCACATAAATATCTCGCATGCGTTGAATCTCAAGCTTGATTGATGAAGACAGCTGAGAGACAGCGTGACGATCAAGATTTTTAAAAGCCTTTTCCTTCAGTCTTCGGAGGCGCTTCAATTTATTGGAGGAAAAACAATCAGGTCGAACAAAAATAGTTTCCTGAGGACAACATATATCAAAGCAAAAGTTTAGATAGGATGTAAAAACATCACATTCAAGAGAAACGTCCGGTTCGTTAAAAATGCGGAAGTCAGTGTCGCTTAGCATGGTCCTCAGCGCTGAAATATTGTCAGGTTCGCAGGTTCTACTGGTCACTTTTCGTCCGATTCTGCGAGTCATGTAACTATGCCCCATAGTTCCGTAGATTTTAGGGAGTATTGATATCACACAGTGATCAGAATTTCCAATGGGCGCAGATTTGCGGGCATGAAAAATTTGTGGTGCATTAGTGAAAGCGTAATCCAGACAAGCATCAGAACGCGTTGGAAAATGAACAATGTTCGAAAGCGACAAAAGAGAAAACATAGAAAGATTAGCGTGATTGAGGTCACCAGCAAGTAAGATCAAAGAGTTTTGGTAGGGAGCAAGTTCATTGAGAATTTCATCAAAAAATGCACGAAAATTGTTAGAAGGACAGTTGGGGACGATATACACATTTAAAAGAATAAATGAATGAAAGTTAGATAAATGCCGTGGTTTACATTCAACAGCAAGACAGGAAACTTCTGGTTTATCAAAGGTAAAAATAATTTTGCTAGAAGCACACCACTCTTTGCAAACAAAAGTTAAAACTCCACCACCACGATTTGCAATAGGACAGGTCCGATCCAAACGAAAGCTCTGAAAACCATCAATGTTAATCAAATCAGTGTCGATTTCAGAATGCAGCCAAGTTTCTTGAAACATAGCAACACCGTAACGAATAAAATGATTTGAACGAAGTAGAAGAGAAATTTCATCAAATTTAGTCCAAAAAGATCGCACATTAGATGATAAGATACAAGGTACTGGCATGCGAGAAATTGCGCGACGTCGACGAAGAGCAACTTGCCAACCTGCACGATGTTTTTTTGACTTTTTAGAAGATTTTTTCAATAAACAATCAAATGTCTCACGAGTGACACAGCAAAATGTTTTTAATAGAATCTGGCTATGCAGCAAAGCGGTATCGCGGAATTTTTTCATAGTGTGCGCTCCATAAATGATTCTAGGTTGACCTGAACACATTGCAGAAAAACAAAAAAACGGAATCCAAATTGACGAGGATAAATGTGAAAAAAAAATTGTGGAGGAATTAATAATTTGCACGGCCGATTTTGAAGGCCCCGCGTAGAACAAATCACGGTCTGCCCGCTTTGCAAATAGATTTGCATCCGAACAATTAAATTGGACTATTGGATGCTGGTAAGAATGTTACCAAGCTCTATTTATCAGTATTTTCGCATTCGCAATATATGTTGTATTTTGAACCGCAATTATGTGCAATAGTTTTATTAATTCGGTCATTGACTTGATCAAGGTCATAAACAAAATCAGGACTAAAGATCCTGATTTGCATTCATTTTCTTCAAACACACTTCACGACCGGTTTCGTGCTGTTTGCGCTCATCAGTTACGGACAGTAAGATCAGGATCCGCATGCGCTTTGCAAACATTGGGAGGAATGGTAAACATGAAGGCGCTTGTGTGCCATGTTGGATAAGGCTGGTACTATCACCTGTGTCAATCACATTGCCCTAACACATATTAAATTGGGTTAACCCAAAGCATGAAACAAAATATTCATTTGCATGCTTTTCCGGCCTCACAACACCCCACGACCGGTTTCGTGCTGTTTTGCACTCATCATGTAGGGACAGTAAAGCAGGATCTGCATGCGCTTGAAAACATTGGAAGTATGGTAAACAAGGACGCTTGTATGCCACTGTTTGGATTGCTGGTACGACCAACCTGGTTTAAAGCATGTGTCCAAACACATGTTTACATGGGGTTTAAACCCTTAACCATGAAACAAAATATTCATTTGCATGCTTTTCCGTCATTCACACCCCACGACCGGTTTCGTGCTGTTTGCACTCATCAGGTATGGACAGTATGATCAGGATCCGTATGCGCTTGACACAGTGGAGGAATGTTGAACAAGTTGCGCTTGTACGCCACTGTTGGGTTTCGTTGGTACGACCAAACTTTTCAATCACATGAGCCCAACTCATGTAGATATATTTTGAACACATGATCATGAACAAAAAACTTCTTTGCGTGCAACTCCATCACACACACACACCCCACGAACGGTTTCGTGCTGCTTGCACATTCAGGATCCGCCTGCGCCTAAAAAGTTGAAGAAGGGTAAACAAGTTGAGCATGTATGCCATTGTTGGAAAATGTTGGTACGACAAACCTGTTCAATCACATGTGCCATTACGCATGTAACTGGGATTCATTGCATTGGGTCTAAACACTATATGTATTGGGGCACATGTGATTAAACAGTTCAGAGCAGTTGAATTTCACGGGCAGTATCTGCACATTCAACGCACATACAGTAATATGCACCATCCGACTTGCTAAGGAAGCAGAAATGATTGGTCTCAATCATACCATCCCTTAAAGCTTGAGCTGATGCTTTCTTTAAAAACTTCACGAGTATGCACTGAATTTTCATTGAGATAACTTATCGTTTTGTCTACCAAGCAAGTATGGCCCACAGTTAGTACGACACAATTATGGAGCACGTGCTTTCGAAAAAACAGCATCGATATAATTTACTGTTAACGTTGGGTGGTTGGACACAAGTGGTAGATAAAGGACAATCAATTCAAGCATGCAACCTAAATAACTCCAAAGCATTTGATAGTGATAATAATAGCTTACTATTAACAAGCTTGAACGCTTAGTTTTTCACCAAAAAGTTGCTGGGGATTGTCTAAATGACTATCTAACCAATCGCCCCGACCCAGTTGGCGTGTTGTGGGGGCATTATCGAAACCAATCGCAGCAAATAGCGGAGTTCCCCTATGATCAAGGTCCCTGATCCGATTCTCTTTCTGGTTGATGTCAATGGAATACCGGAAATTGTTTGATATAACATTTCGTTATTTGCGGGCGACATTAAGATATGGCGTTGCATCCGTCTGCTATTACAAAAAATCGAAATACGCTTCAGAAAATTAGGGGATTAAATGGGCTGGGGCATGGGAGACCGTCTCTCACCCTAACCAGACCATATCTGATCTGCATTCGAAGTTACAAGTGACAACAAGAAGGACATAAGTAGAAATAAAGTAGATCCAAAATTTGCGATTCAAGATTCAAGAATTTTTGGCATAAAAGGCTTATTTCTTTTCAATACCATAGGTTATATGGATAAGGGCAAAATTAACGCCTTGGAAATGACAAGCAAGCGAAAAGAACTGAGCGAAACTAAATTTGCTGGCATTGTGTGATTCGATAGCATTACCCCTGAATTCCACGGTCAATCAAACTTATTTCGCCCAACGCTTTGCATGTAACGCCTGGTTTTCTTTAATAAAAACTTCATTTTTACTATTTCAGGTATATCATTATTACCTTAGTATAAATAGTTGAAAACCGATTGTTCGTGCGACACTGTATGCATTAAAAATGACTTTAAGCCAGATTTTCGATAACCAGCTGGCTGGAATTTGGATTATCTCATTGTTTTTTTTACTTTTGAAACAGTTAATTCGGTTTTATCTCCGCAAATGTGAAATTATTGCTAATTTCACTAGACAGGTTTCATGATGGTTGACCGAAAATAGATCAACAACGGAGTAACAGGATTTCCAAATCACTGGTGCAACCAAACAGTGTTTACGGAGAACGCATTTGAATGTGGCTAGGTGGTCAATAGACCGCAAAATTTGTCGCATGATAAATTATTGACCGCACTGGGAGTAAAATTTGTGTTAGTCCATATGTTGACACCCTTGAACTATCCGCCAATGGTTAAAGTGATGTTCGATATTTCTTGGTAGAGAAATTCCCCACTCCCTTCAATTGGAGAGTAACAAACCTTAAATATATAAATTTTCCGCTACTCAAGCTGTATTCCAGCTTGTCTGTGACGGCAAAACTTTTGACAAACATATGCGAATGTACCGTGGAATAAGCTCTACTTTGTAAGATGGCCTGTTGAATTGAAATTGAATGATTTAACTTAGAAATCAGCATTCTTGCCACCGTCTTATTTAAACAACAGCGGTTAGCTTCTTTTGAAATAGTCTTTTCAGTTTTACTTGACTCCGTGTAATGACACGGTTTCATCTAAAGCGTGGATGTCGCCAACCTCAATAGTTAACTCAGGTTGAAATATACACCTTTCGAGTGAACCTGCACAACCAGGATAACTTTTGTAGCGGTTGTAAAAGACAAAATGCATTTGTCAATTTTAAACTTCTCTTACTTTGTGAAACTGCGGTTGAAAAACAAGATTCGTTGTAACAAACGTTATTTCATTTAAACTGATCCAAGGCTTGACGCATAATAGCTTTAGATCAAGGCCTGTTAAGACTACACAGTACGAAACCGGTGGTTGAATGCAAGTTTAAAGTATGTGATCAAGATAATATTTAAGTTTCATGATTCTTGATAAGCTTCTAAATTTTTGTCAAGATTACATCATAGTATAGTATCATAGTATTGTATCATAGTATTATGTGACAATGTAAGATGCAGGCTTCAAGTTACCTCACTGATCTTTGCATGAATAAAAATGTATTTGGTGTAATGATTGTTGCTCGTAGTTGCACTGATAGCTAACTCGTAAGTGCTTCATTGGAGAAATCGACTGTTTGAGCCCAATGACTGTGAATTATCTGTAGCCAAGTGTCCTATACATCCTTGAATTCAGTCAGGGTCCTTGGAAGTAAATGAAGTTCAAAGAACAACCTTCTTAGCCTAGACGAATATTCAAATATGTATCAATCCAGGATTAATCCATAGAAAGAACTGAACCGGTGTTTTGTCTGAAGAAAAATACATGGGTAAACGAAAATGATCAAACTAAAATAGTAGATCACTGTTGCAACTGGTCCTCAGATTTGTTTCAGTGTAAGATTTAAACTGCAACTATCTGGAAAAACACCATTTCAGCAGTATGTGAACGAAATCAGACATTAGTATCAGTGGCACCGGCTTTATTGGCTGGCTAAGGAACGCTTGCTCCGTTTTCCATCATCCATACTCTAGTCACTCTTCAAGTTACACATAGTTGATAAACGGAACATTATTTTTTTCAACACACTATACGAAAATCAGAAGACTACCAAGCTGTTTTATATATTATCTAACACCATGGAAACGTTCGGCTCACATACACACACAAAGCTTTCTGACTATTTGCCACCATCAGAAACTAGAACTCAGATATTGTAATGGTAGAAATAGCTATCATCTTAATAAAAACCACAGAATTATGAATTATATAGAGTAAGAGCTTGTAAAATGACTAGCGTTAACAGGTAATTCAGGGTAAATCAAGATTTTTAATGGTCTCAAAGCAACAAGCTTAACAATAACCATAGTTTAGTAGAAATTAAAAAGTACGTACATAGAAACAAGATAAACATTTATGTTAAACCTTATATATGTATTAGGGAAACGAATAGTTCAATAAATCTCGTCTAATTTAATTTTACAGTCATGCAAGATATTCGAGTGTGTAACGGTAGAAAGTAAAATGTTCTAAGTAAAACAGAAACGGACAGCATTAAAATACATTTTACAGTTCCTGCTGCAATGAGGTATCACCAGCATATATTTATGGGTGCAAAAATTTCGCGTATTACTTCACGTGAATAAATCCGGTAAAGGAAGGTTTGGGGTATAGAAAATTTTGTAAAGTAGGATAGGGTCTCCTCTGATTCGTCGATAAGGAAAGGCGAACTGATTTATCTGATTTATAGTTTTTTTATACGGATTGTTTCGGATGCTGAGAACTAGTTTTGTTGAGCGGTGATATATTCGCTGCATAAGTTCGATATCCTTCTTGAGCTCACAAACCGTATCATTTGGAGTATAATCATCTAAATTTATTCCTGGACGATTCTCTTCGGATCAGTTCTTTCGTGAAAGAGACCCGAATGAAACGGATCTCAACCGTGACTAATTACGTATGCTACTCAAATACGAAGGTGGATCGATCAAAGCCACGGAATACCTGATTGTTCAAACGAGGTCCTGAAAATATAATCAAGGATTAATAGTATGAGTTTGGATGAGAACTGTTTGAAAAGGCCAACGTGAGTTCACATCGTATCTATCACTCGCACCTCTCACACTATCGCTTTGTAAATTCGCTTTGTTTGAGTTTAAACACTAGTGAAATAATAGTTTTACGTAACATGAACAACCTCTTGCACTATAATTAAACTTTTCAAAGATTTCAATAACAATTGCGCATCTATGATGCATAAGCTTGTATTAAAAAATATACCATAGTAGCTCGCACACATTTATCAGGTATCCGGTGTAAGGTTTGTGGTCTGAAACTTATCAATATCCTGTCTAAATGACCCACGATAAATCATGCTCTCTTATAAACTGTGTGGCAACCGTGTTCCGGCTTGATGTTACACGACACTCAGTCATAGAAAAATTCATTTTGATAGTAAATACGAGAGCTCGTGTGCCAAGATGATAAGTGTGATGCATGGACTTTCTAGACGTAGAATTTTATTTTTTTAGAATAAAAAGGCAACGCATTTACCGACGATCATATTTTAATATTACCGGTAAACAATAACAAATAACAACTTAGATCCTCTACTATGTCACACCAAAAAATAAATGACAAACAATATGTAATTGAGCGCATCGTGTAACTCACCCTACATCAGAACACTACTTCCCGTTCAGTTTTTTATGTTCCATCATAACCGTACTTTCCTTGACAGTCAATTCACCAATAATCACTAACTTCTACCTACTTCCTTACTTCAAGGTTGAAGTAGGCGGCTTCATTGATGTCTCAAAACACACCATGCCATCTGACGCGAGATCGCTGCAGATTGCGATCCAGTAGTGTTTCCACCCTCGAAAGCTATAGACGGTAAGCAATCCATGGGTTTCTACGTCCTCTTTCATAGTTAACAGCCAGTTCTTCACTTGACGGACTTGTCGCCGACGCCATGTACTAGCGGATTTAGGGTTGAGGATGAGTTTTGTGAGCTCTGAGTCTGTCTTTCGGTAAACGTGGTCAAACCAGTGCAGTTTTCTCCGTTGAATCTGAACGAAAAGCAGAGGTATTTCGCTGCATCGCGTTCGAACGGCCGCTTTAGATATTCGGTTAGTATATCGGACACCCAATATAATCGCAAGGCACGAATGTTCGAACACTTCTAAATATCGACATCATGTGACCACAGGGGCCACACCTCACATCCATAAAGCAATGCAGGGCGGATCGATACTTGGTAAACACATATTTTAGGCTTGAGGTTGATGCCAGTCCCGCACCAAATGGGAACTTATAGCTGCAGAAACGCGTTAATTGTGCGATCAACCCTTTACTTCACTGCATCTTTCGCCTGACAAATTGAGTAACATACTTCAAACGAGGTATTTAAATAATTGAACATACTCGACCGGACATCCCTAGAGGTTTAGTTGCTGGACACCTGATGTAACAGTATAATAAAATACGTTGGTTTCAGCTGCATTTATTTCAAGATCGACTTTTGCAGCAGAGCAACTAATGTGGTCTGTATGTCTTTGCAGCATTTCAATTTTTTTGCTAAAAAGAATTACATCAACCGCGTAATCTAAATCTGTGATCCAAATATCCATTGATACTTGAAACACTCGATAGTCCGTTAATGCGTGGTTCATGATCCAATTCAATTCAGTTTAATTTTAATGGTCTAAAAAGCATATAGCTTTACGAAAAACAGAGAATAATAGGAGATATAATTGAACAGAACCGGGATAATGGACAACCTCGCATGAATCCTGTGTGCATGCTAAATTTGCAAGAATCTTAGGTTTAGACGCGAACGCGAGCCCTCGTGGAGTTTTACTAGGCTCTAATTGAGCTGTCGAGATTTGAAGGGATTAAAACCGATAGCATAATGTCCCATAAACAACCATGGTCTACAGAGTCAAAGGCGGTGCTAAATCGATAAATTATGCTATCGTTTGCTGTTTATACCGTCCACGGCAAGGTGAACATTTCGTCAACAAATCCCCTCCCTCAGCGATAGCTGCCTTTGTTGACTCTAGTGCGCAGATTTCGTTCGGCAAAGAACCGGTTTAGGAGTAGCGTCTAAAACTGCTTAGATGTGGCATCGATGAGACTTATTCCGCGGTAGTTGGAGCACACATTTATCTCCACGTTTAGGCAGGGGTAGGATGATAGACTTCCCCCAGTCTGACGTGAAAACTTCGGTTTCCCACATAGAACAAAATGGTTTATGCAGTGGAGATAATAATGCGTCAGCACTGGCTTTGATATTTTCATCGGAAATTACGTCCTCACCTAATTATTTAACGTTCTTCATTCGTCGCAAAACACTTGAGATCTCGCACTCTCGCAGTTGATCGAGTAGCCGGAGCTCTGTACCGGGCAGTCATCGATGTACTAAGAGCTGACGGTAACTGGCTGAAATTCTCAATCCACCTAGCTATCTTATTATCAAAATCAAAGATCAGCTGTGTTAACGAATCTCTGAGGTTCGAGCTAAAAGTACGGCTTCCGGATGCCGTTAGAATGAGGCGAAACAGTATTCTAAAGTCTCCTGTCTTCACTGCAGCTCCCATTTCTGTTACAGTTTCTGTTTAGTATAGCTGACGAGCCTTACGGGAGGATCGCGTAGTAGCTATCCTTAGGATGCTTGGGCAAAGAATATAATGGTGCTCTGAGATATCCAGTCTCGCTGGCGGCGAGAGATGTTGCCTAGGTTTTCTAATGCACAGTCTTAGTTGCGACATTCAGTCTGTTCCACATTTGTTCAACTGAGGCATCACTCATGTTCAGCAATATCATCTATGGGTTTCAGACGTTGTTAGGGTTTCTTAAAATTACCAAGTTGATAGGCATCCTAGCGATTTCTATTTTGACGGTTTAGCAGACAAAGTCGGAGTTTTGCGCGAACGTGGGCGTAATCAGTGCCTGCTGCTGATTACATCCAGCAGGCGCGAATTATGATATTATTCACCTGATTCGCCATTCTTCCATCACCCGAGTACCATATCTCCCTGAACTTCGGTTGGTCCCAGCATCTGCTGATCCAGTACGTGTGTTCCAATCTCCGGCCACAAAGTCGTCTCAAGTTAGTCTATCAACGACCGATTTTAGTTAGCCATAAAAATCGTCTTTAGCGTTTTGGTTGACAGATAACTTCGGGGAATACACGGATACGATAGTCATCTTAAAATTATGCCCTCTCAGCAGGAACAATGCAATTCTTGTGGACACAGGCGTCCATTACATGAGTGATTGTTTGCCATCACTAAGAGCTATCGCTACACCGTGCTGGCCAGATTCATATTCGTGCCCACTGAAGAGGAGCCATTAGGTAAAATCGACCTCAGATTATTTGATCGGTTTGCATCCTTACCCAAGAAGGCGAACCTCAGAGAGACATGCAACGACTACCCGGTAGTCTAGTAAAGAGCGCATCGTAATGGCTTGACTAACATCATTTAGCAGTGTCCTTACATTTAAACATCTTATATAAAATGCTTCCGTATGGTTATGGCCCCAGCTTGCTTACTTTTCACCCTAGCCGCTGAGAACAAAGGGCGCGTGGCAGTGCTCAGAATAATTTGGAAACATATTCATGAAGTTTCTTAGTGATGGTATTCATGCGATTTCCCCAGCACCACTTGTCGTTTGTTCGAGTACACCTCTCTAGCCTTTGCACAACCAAGTGCAACCTACAAGTCAGCAGGTAGTTGACCGATAGAAAGCGCAATGCGCCAGTTATCGGCCTACTGGACTTCTCTCTGGAGTTTTCGTCAGGGTTTTCACCCGAAGCATTTCCCGCAATCGATTAGCCCACGAGGCAGCGAGGGTCTGGAATCAGGGTTTTCCTTCACATAGATGGATTGCAAGTAGCGGACGAGTTTTAAGGTGCCAGGCACAAGTCTTACCTCCTAATCGTGTCAGTAAGAGCAGTTTTGCGAAGCTTGTAAGCCAATCGTACAGGCTATTGGCTATTGGCTATTTGAGAGGTACGTTACATGGGAGCATTTTATAGCTAGAAGGGGCTCATTCGTAGTACTACTACTATGAGAACGTTCAAAAATTTTGCAATTCTTTTAGAGAAACTTAATATTTTCAATTCAGGTGATATACTACCTTGTTAATGCATTCAAAATTCTCTTAGATGTGACGTGATATTATTCCATCGTCCACAGAATCACTTTCGTAATGATTCGGTGCAATATTTGAGTGACTCAAGCGTCTGACATTATAGCATAAAAATTTGTAACTTTAACTCGCACAAAAGCTGGTATTTGTGCCCGCTTTTGCATGGTATAACTCGTTTTACTCAAATTTCCTATTCAAAACAGACGGTTATAGCGCACATCGAACTTGAGCCCAAGCAACTTCTTGGGATTTATCTGGAAGAGGAAGAAGCTGCGTGACATTCAAAATAGTTTTTGGTCTTTCTTTCAAGGATTGGATTATGCATAAGTCTTAGGAAAAACATGATTCAAATATTGCAATATTTGCTTGTACACAGTAGTTTCGAAACGTGGTGATATCATCACAACTGCCTGGATATCTAGAGCACTTCGGAATCATCCATGAAAAATCGTTACATAACTCGTTACATGCTTCTTGCAATCAAAAAGTGCTTAATATAAACAAGAGTATATTTAAACACCACTGTTGCATAGGGTTCGTGCAACGAACCACGATAATTAAACATAGAATAACATAGTGATTCAAGCACTCAAGGCGCTTATGGATGTCCAAAGTGATGTGTTGCTTACATCTCCCGAAATTACACTCCACTGCCGGTTTCTGGCTGTTTGCCGTCATCAGGTGGAGACAGTAAGATTAGGTTCAGTGAGTCTTGTAACAGTGGATAAATGGTAAACAAGGTAATACTTGAATGCCACTGTTGCATAGGGTTAGTACAACAAACCACGATGTTGAAACACAGAATCACTTAGTGATTCATGGTCAAGCACTCAAGGCGCTTATGGATGACCAACACATCACTTTAGTGATTAATATAATTTTTTATAACGAATTCCCATTCACTAAGTAGATGTAAGCATTGATTACATTACTTACATAGCATGTCTAAGAGTACTAGAGTATTTAGAGTACACCATCATTAGTAGAACTTTTCCCGAGCAGATAAAACAAAAGTATTTTTGATGTTTAGCATTTCGATTCAGATTCTAAATACTTACACGGTGTGAAGCAGACACTTGCATGTGGTAGACCTCCAAATTCATCAATAATGGAGATATTGATTCAAAAGATGAATAGATTATCGAGTTTTTTGGATTTTCATAACATGTACATGAATTAGCTCCATGTGACGACACTACTTCCATACATTGAAATCACACCGATACGTATGTGTTAATATGAACAATGCTATGGTCACTTAGGTTCGGGGTTGATCAAGCGTAAATCTACTTGTGGCGTTTCACCATAGCTACTCGCTTCTTCAAAGATCTTGCAAATGCCACTCGCTTTTTCAATTGTTTGCTCTTGGACAATCGAGACAGCGAACGGGATGAGTTGTTGTTTTTCGCAGCGATATGCTTCTTCGATGATTTGCTTGCCTTCAATCTACCCAGTATACGTTTGAACTTCAGAAGGGATTTTGATTTTGCCTTGAGGGCAATCTTTTGAGTCTTTGAAGTGGGTTTTCGGCCTGTTTTGCGCTGTGTACTCTGGCTGTGTTTTGATTGAGTAGCTTTCCGTTTTACTTCTGTGCATGGAGTGTTTTGAGTCATGGCCTGTGATTGCTCAGCGTTGCTATTGTTTTCCATGTTCCAGAGGTGTTATTCGCTCCGTATGGGTAGATGAGGATATTTGAATGTATCGATCAACTAGCCATAGCAGTTGCAATATCGATTATTTTTGAATCTAGATCAATTGTAATGTTGTGCGCGTATTTTGAAACGCCCATTTTATAAGAGAGAACTTCGCAAATATTATAATAGTTGTTTCCTCATAAAAGTAAAATGATTTTCATAAAATCGTTGACCATTACTCGTGCAATTTAGTCCTTGGGAAAATTGGACACTGTTTTTTTCCTACAATGAATTCTATGATATTTTTAAGAAGAATAACTTTATTCGAAATTGCAGCTTTAGATTATTGTTGAAGAAACAACGAATACTGTACAAATTACACATAAAAGAAAATAATTCACAGCAAATATGCACATGATATCCTCGAGACAAATTCAACCGTACACCCGTTGTAAGCGTTAAAAACTTCTAATGAAAACCGCAAGATTACGAGAGACAAATGCCCGGCTCTTGATAGGGGTAGCTTGCATTGTATCTCCACATAGTAAGGCCAACATTAATTTGTTAAAGCTGGTGCAAAATGTGTGAATACCGATAAAGCTAATTTGACTGTCGGTGTATTCAATGATTTGGGTGTTTTGTTGCTGGATGCGAGATGTCGATCCAACCTCAAATGAATTATTATAAAGTGTAGATTTATCATAATTTTCTGCTTTGGCATAATCTATCAAACGAAATTGGTGGTGAGTGTGTACTTGATGCCGGGGGCGTCTAAATTTTACGGCCGCTTTGTAATATAATGTTTGTGTATGAAGATTTCAGATGGTATATTTTATGACAATGAAAATGATGGTTGTAACATTGCTAACACGTGGTGCTTAACTAATATCTACTAAAACGCAATATGAAATTCAGTAGGTTTCCAGGAGCAACGGCGGCTTTATTCGAGCCTGGATCGGCCAACTGAAGGCGTACACTCTATGCGTTGTGCCACTGCGGTCTGTCATTATTCATTTTGGAGGACTCAGTCATGTTTTAGAAACCAATCACATACTAAATTCCGTGATATAATCAAATTTACTAGAAGCATATCAAGTGTTTATATGTCCCCACTTTTGATATCACTACAACTACTTAAGTGTTTCATGTCTTTGTGTTGATCACCATGTCTTCTCTTGTATATTACCTCACGTTTTCTACTGTTGACCTCCTGTTTCCGGTAATTCTTTCAATAGACTGCGTTACTCAAAGGTTGTCAGAATCCTTTCACTAGTGAACACATTCTGGTTGGCTTGCTAGTTGGTGCTAGCTGGATGGGCTCAGTTCTCAGCGAAAAATTCGGCGGTTGTCTGAGGATTCTCACTATAAAAAGGCATAAAAATTCAATGATGACATCATGACACGGCTGATATGACTCGCCGCATTAAAAGTCACTACGCTTGTCCTATCAAAAGACATTGTATAATGTACAAGCGAAATCTACAGTCGCCAACATAAAACGGGTATAAGGAACTTCGAACTAGAAATGTCTGGAAAAGGGAGTACGAACCGCTAAGCCATTTGGCGCAGGCCGGAGATCAGCCTCAAAACTAAAACACGTGTTTGCAACGCAGAGATACGATTAGTGCTGCGGTACGGATGAGAGGTGGCCGCTGAGTGTTTTGCTTTAGGATAATCTTGATCGTCCGATATACTGACCGTTTGGGCATGATACAACGGAGCATCTCCGTTTCCCGTTCACATTCCACAGTGAAGAATGCACTGGTTTAGCCACGTCCTCCGAAAGACAAACACAGCGCTCACAAAACACGCCCTTGACCTTTAATCGACTCTTACTTGGCGCCGGCGACAAGGCAGTCAAGTTAAAACTTGGCTCACAAATGTGAAGGAGAATATAGATGCCATTGAATTGCGTCTCGGTTGTCAAATGTGGGAACGGGATTAGATAACGAACTGCAACGATCACGCTAACGATCGACTCGCGTAATGCGAGATACTAAGAAAATCGTCGAATTGACCGGTAAAGCAAGCCGAAGATAAGCTACAGGGCTCTGCACACATCTAAAATATAACGACAACGGAATGGTGTGTACGGCCTCGTTCCGATTATGGTGGGATATCGGGTAACCGCGAAGCTGACACCGTGATTTGCTAAAGGTACTGGGCTGCATGCGGAAACACGCTGGGGTCTCACGGGCATTTTACTATACATCTGTTTACGCCTGAGGAACATGCATAAGCATCTTGTTCGATGCATGAAATCGCAAGTCTGGAGCTAGGCAAAGTACCACACAGTCAGATACCAGGAATGGACTAATACACTTTCAGATTGGCCAGGTCTAGATAGATATAACAGTAAATGGCAGTGAGACTCCAGCATGTATCCACGTGTAGCTCACTATCTTTTGCAAACCATTTTAGCATGGTGTTATCTGCACATTACAACAATCTTACCGTTATATACTACCAGAGTAGAACCCAAGTAATAATTATCCAAATGTTTAACACTGAAAAACCTCAATGCTATTAGTCACAATTGACTAACTTAACCAAACACTACGCGTAGCAAGACAAAGAGCTTTACCGTCTCTGACCAAAAAAGGCCACTGGGCTGCGGCTAGTCTGTATTGTTAGACTGTTTCTGGTGGAACACAATATGGCCGACAAATGGACCAATCAGAATCGAGAACCATAAATTTAAAGGATTTTGAATGTTATAATGAGTTCTTGAGGAAAATAATAATATTTCTTCAACACCTACACAATTGCATATTGTGCAATCCCTGGATACCAGACGAAAGTATGTAAGGCGTTGGGTAGAAATGGCTTTTTATTGGAAACATTCATATGTTCAAGCAAGAACATAAAATTATAAAAAATCACACTGCGAGAAAAAAGGCGACTAGTCAGAAAGTGAAATACATATCAGACTGGAATAAAAAATAAACGTTTTTATGAAAGACTGTGTGGTTGAGAGCAAAGAAATCAAAATCCGTAGATTCACAATGAAACTTATTCACCACCGCGAATTGGAGAAATTCTGAAAGAGGACAATAAATTGAGAAGCGTTTCTGAGTCGTTAAACACAACAATACACGCAAGACGCAATTCAAAATTAGACATTATTGGCGTGAAAAGGGAGACCATCCAGTAAAAATAACCTGAGTGAAGCTCATATTGCATATGCTTCCTGTTGTTGTTGGCCTCCTTCGGTCGATGTCGACCATGGATGTACATCACAATCGCATGAATTTTCATGCTCTACAGCTTTTTGAATGACTAAGCAGTCCGATTCGGGAGGAACAATCTCTCCCGCAGCGCATGCAACGATGGTCAGAACTCGGTTGTATTGCATCAGTTGCACGCTGGCGGTGTGATCTGCGTTCAGCAGCCAAAAGTGGTATCTGCTCCCCTCCAGCTTGCAGACGACGCTTTACACAATGCCTTGAATGTGAGCGGTCAAGTGCAAGTTCTTCCCAACTCGCAGGGTCTATGCCAAGAGCTTTCATATCTCTTTTGCAAACGTCTTTGTGCCGCAAGTGCGGTCTGCCCAATGGTCGACTTCCTAATTGTAACTCACCATAGAGTGGACCTTTCGGAATATCACCATTTTCCATTTTGTAGACTGTACCAGCTGATTAAATCATCATCCATGTTGTCGATACTTCGAAGACGTGTTGAACAAGCACAAAAGATCGTCTAGGCAACCAAGACGTCGAGTGGCGGTGACCAGCTACCAACATGTCGTAGTTGCACAATCCCTGCTAGACTCCACGGGTGGTTTCAGACACATACATGCACACAATTTTACCGCTGTCTTCATTTTCTCATACACCTTACACCAGGAGACAAGATTCCGTGAGATTCACGACTTGGACTGTAAGTTTGATTGCAAAAAGGACCAGGCAAAATCGAGAGTCGAGAAATGTATGCATAATTCGGAAGAATATCGCTCATCATCGATATTAAAGAAATTAAAAGTACCTCAGAATGCGACTCAACAACCAGTGAACTGTTAATGAACTCAAGGAAAAATCAAAGGGACGTTTAAGAGAGTTAAGGAAAGTTTACCGTTTTGATAACAAAACCCTAAAATTAAAAAGAGATGTAGAAATTACTGGAATTGATCAGACGGTATGATGGTGTCCTATCCAATGCCAAAATATTATCATGGCAAGATCGCTGCTATAATAGTCATGAAATCAGCTCGTGAAATAAATATTCCAGACTACTAACTAATGTGAGTAGCTACAACGATAAAAAAAGACTTACACAAGATCACTGGAGTACAATGGGAGGTACGGCATGTTCTGTGGAGTTGTGATACCGTTCACGCTGTTGGCAAATGGCCATGGAGTGTACGGCAGGAAATCGAATAAATGTTCGGAAAAAGCTTGTAAACAAGCACTTTGATGCGACGACGTGTTGCTTGTGAAAGATGCTGGGACACGATTGAAAACCTGCAGTGGAGGTGTGTGACTAAGATGGCCAACAAGCACATTGAAGAGGATTTCTTCGCAATCGCCAAAAGCGTGTACAACATCGTGAACGCGGGGAGAGAAAAGATGCCAGTAAAGATAATGATAGTGTCTGAAAGGAGGGATGAATGAAACGAAATATGCAATCGAGCAACATTGAACAAGTAACATTGTGATATGGTGGTTACCCGTGCGAGAACACACCGAAGACTCCATGCGATTAACTCATTTCTAACATATATGTCTAGGGCTTGGCAACAGAATAGTAAACGCATGCTTTCATTACCCCCGGTATAGGTGTAAGGCCCTTATTTCACTTCCAACAGCCCCTTTCCTTTCCCTATTACTTTTGTGCGACTACCTCCCTCAGACAACACCGCCACCTCCTCCTGGAGGATAAGTCGGCTTCAATGAAGATTTTTGGGAATTTGGGTACAAAGCGGCGTCCCCAGCACCACTCGGCGTTTGTTCGAGTCAGCTTCTCTAGCCTTTGCACAACCAAGTGCGACCTGCAAGGCAGCATGGAGTTGCCAGAAAGAGGTGGT
>JACCGJ010017577.1:0-10299 GCA_013407085.1 Atriophallophorus winterbourni
CTAACCCTAAAATTAACCCTCAAACATAACTTAAAACCTAATCATAATCTTAACAATAAGGCAAACATTCAAAGAGCTTATCGTACTCGCTCCAATGAACAAATAATTTGCATTCACGTGATCTGTTGAAAAATCAATCAAGTTGGCAATAAACACATAAAAGAATCATAGGTATTTTTGACGTTGACGTTGCTTTATCGTCTACACCACCCAATGCTGGTCTTTTATTATGTAAGTAAAGTCGAACGACTGAGCAATCATACAGAAGTTTGACGAGGATGACATTTGAATCCTCAATAAAAATCTGCGTGATATGCATATTAAAGTATTTCATTGCATATACCATATCTGATATATTATATTAGGTTCCTGAATTAGTTGAATACAAAAATGCACAATTATATGACTAGTGCTACCCCAAATACCGATTTGTTATCCGGAGAAATACTAAGTATTGTTTACCTGAAATGAGAGGGCCCTGGGCCACTCCTACAAATCTTGGCACGAAAGCTACTTGTATGCGATTCTGTAGGATACGGTATCATGGCACGAATATTGTAAGAGAGGATCGCATGCATTTCAAATGGATGATCACAGGAATGGAAAATGATCTCCACCGGAGTATCTTATTATAATGGAAATGATTACAATGCATTATGAATACACGATCGGTCCCAAACATATTCTAATCGATTGAAAATGATTACAGTTCAAGTACTGTTATCGTATTAGATAAGATCTGTAGAAATATGTAGAAAAGTCTATCTGGAAGACGGAACTATGAGCAAGCGTAATGCAGATTACATCATTTATCAGTGTATTCAGTCCACTCGCGTTTTGATACTTGTTGCGTCAGAACTCATAACACGAACACCTCTAGATTCTTCCAAGAAAACTGAATCAAGTGAACTTGTCAGAAAATGGGAGCGAATGAGCAACAAACCTGTTGTAGATTACGAGAACCGGGATGATTTCGAACTGCGTTTGATGTTTTGATTGCTCGAATGACAGTCAATAATAATGTTATTCATATTCTCATTGTTTAACTTTTATACAGCCTAATTTGTATACAGAGCGTGGTTGGTTCGCATTTCTATTCGTTAGTTGGTTGTTTCATGCAATTGAGTGCAATGCAATTCACTGAAAAATCTCAAGCTTCTCTATAAGATGGTGAATGTGCGAGCACTAGTTAAGCCAAGCGTCTTTTTTGTACAAACCCCAAATGAAATGTTTCATTCTGCTAAAGATAACGCCGATGATTTAGCAGAATTTTACTCAGTTGTTTTAATTTTAATTGCCGTATCCATAATCAAGTTTTGCAGTTTTCGTCCAAATTTTGCATTTATTGAGTGAACCAGCTTTTAATACATACATTTTGGGATTGAATTTCGTGAACAAGATGAAAAGAACACCCCTGATGCTAAGAGTTAACCTTGCCATATTGCGCAGAAGTCACATTCCTCTGATTGCTACTTTCATGCCCCTGATTCCTATCACCATATATGGATGAAAGTTGGGGCCACAATATATTGCTGGCTAGATTTCTCATATTTGAAAACAACTTCGGGTAATCTTTCAAGTAATTGAGGGAAAACTATAACATACCGTACACCTTAATGTTTTGACTAGTTTTCGAAGAAATCGTTCTTTTCTTTTTAGGTTAAAATACTTTGTAGTAGTAGACCAAGGCACAAGACAAAAGTGTTGATGTACACGCCTGCTACTTCGACACCTACAGATCCTTCGATCAAGTCAACCATTAACTTTTCATTATAACGCTGAAAGCGAATAGAATAATGGAAAAGTTGTTGATTTGGATAAGGGACTATCTTACTGACAAACACGCCCAATTTAGTGTTAACAACCCGAAAACATAAACGTATTAACTGAGGTTCGCAGAATTCTGTGGTTGGATCTCATTTCTTCTTCGTGAATATGAATAACGAAGTGGCAGATATCGGATGAAATTGTAACTATTTCTCGATGATATTGAAATATGGAAGCGAGTTAGGTCATCTGACACATCCACACATCCACACACATCCACATTACATATACCGTTGGTGTCGATCGATATTTTATTTTTTATAACCGTACCACAACTATCACCATGCACGCAATATCTCATCTGCACGACATTCACAAAGTGAGCTTGGTGTCTATGTGTCATGTAATTTGAAGTTAGAATAGCATATTCAGTGTATTACAAAACCCAGCCAAATCTTTGGTCTATTGAAAAGAATATTTAGGAGACTGACGCCCGTGAATTTAAAACGGTTATTAATAAATACAGCTGCGCATCCTGTCATTGAATATTCCATCCAAGCCTTGGCACCATGACTGCAGAGGTTTATTGAAATCCTGTACAGGATTTATCATCGTTGGACAGATTTGTTCTCGTATCTTGCACTGATTCTTCTCTACTCGCACGCCAAAATGGTTAGATGAACAAAGTAGTGTGTTTTTCAATTCCCCTGAACTGCGATTAGATGAACACTTGCTTCCATCTTTAGCTACCTCGACTTTATATTCGTACAAAGTTATTCCTCGAGATGTCCGGGTAGTTAAAATTCACATTGTGACACATCAAATCGAAATTTAATTCTACTGGTTGAATAAAAGTTGAGCTATCATCATTGATGGAGCAGAAGATCTCGATTGTTTTCGTACTTCGTTAAAACAGTGTAACTTTTCGAACACTCTATAAGAAGCGTATGCCGCATCGAAAACAGGAAATTCGTTGTAAATTGAGGGCTGTGAAAGTGCGTCACAAAACATCCCGCACGAAATCCGTTGCGCATATCAGTTGTGACAAGGAGAATGTTGTTGTTTGAAAAGTCGCCCAAGGAGAAATCCATTTTATCGTAGAACTTGATCGGACCACCAAGACTTGTTCAGGTATCAATTTGATGTGCACGTAAACAGAATACCTCAAATAATAAGTTCTCGTTTCTGGAAACATTTTAGTAATCGAGACAATCACAGAAAATGCTCGTATTTTAATCGCTAATAAGGGCAACCAATGTATTTTTCGGTTGAACATTTTCTAAAACTAGTTCGCTGGTCGCCTGCAGTCAGCCGTTCAGAGAATGCTGTTTTCTGAAGCCATGTCAGCAGTTTCGAACAGCAAATAATTGATTGGAAAAAATTTAAAGCTGTTATTTATGGCATCACAGATGGCTAACCGTTGACGCACATTAGTAGTCATCGGCACTCATCTGATAGGGGTTACACTGTCTTGACTCGTATCCTTTGAAGCACTCGGAGAGCGGTATGTAAAGTGTGAGATTGTACACCACTGTTGGATAAGCAAATTGATGTGTTGTTCACATCAGGTGGAGATAGTAAGATTAGGTTCAGCGAGCTATCACGACCAACCTTTAAAATCACGTGTGCTCACACACATCCAGATGGTGTTATACCAACGGTCTTGAGGTAAAATACTCATTTGGATGAATTTCCCTCGCACACAACCCACTGACGATTGGGAGCGGTTTGTACTCATCTGATAGCGACTGTGGTAGAATGGCAGGATTGTTAAAACCAACATGTTCAATCACATGAGCCAAAATATTGTATGGGGTCAAAACTATTGGCTTGGAACAAAAATCCGAATTTACATGGACTTTCATCAGACACACACATTGACCGGTTTCTCGCTGATTGCCATCATCAGGTAGAGACAGTAAGATCAGTTTCAGTGAGCTTCTAAACAGTGTATAGTGATAGAGAAACATATACTTGTATGACACTGTTAAATAGGGTTCTTACAAGAACCAGAACCAAATTAATTTATTATTCTCCCAGTAGCATGAAAGTTGAGCTACCGATAATGAGGACCTAGTCATATTCTGACTATTGTTTGTTGTTCTTCGTTAAAAACAGTTTTACTGCTCGATCACCCTTCGAGACGAATATGGGGTGGTAAAAAACAAAAGCAAAATTCAGTTGAATTTATTACACAAAAGCGAGCTGTGATAGTGGGCCACAAAACGTTCCGCACAAAATCCGCTACAGGGACCAGCTGTGACAGGGGGAATGTTGTCGGTTGAAGAGTGATCCAGGGATCCGTTTGCAGAGTAAAGGAAACCGTTTTGCTATAAACAGGAATTGGATCAGGTATGTATGACTGTGAGGCAAAAGAAACGTGTGCAGTTGTACGAATTCAGACCTACAGTAACACAAGACATCGCCGGTGATTAAGCAGAATTTTACTCGAGCCACAGTACTCGAGTCACAGCAAAAGAGAATTTTCGGTAGGTTTTCAAAACAAACAAATACGTACATAACGTCTACGATGGAATATGCAGTTCAAGCATGGTCGCCATGGCTTAAAACGTATTGCGACTCTGCAAAGAATATATCATCGAGCTACCAAACTTGTCACCGGACTCATTGGAAATCATACAATGAGCGAATCAAAACCACTGACTTTATTCGATTATCGTCGCCGTCGTCTCCGGGGCGATTTGATTTCGGTTTAAAATATTGTGAATACCGCAAATCACCCTCCACAATGCTTGTTTAATCTACGGGGCTTGCACAAGACAAGAGCTCACACATTCATTATAACGGTCCCTAATTCGCGACTCAACTGTAGAGGACATTTTTACCGTGCCAGTTTGTTTCACTTGAAACAATCTAACAGATCATGTTGTAAACCCATCAAATCAGCAGATTTTCAAGAGAAGTCTTGATGCCTTTTGGACTCTAAGCTCCTGCATCGAAAAAAACTATAAATCTGAACACCATGCATCTACATTTTTCATTCCGCCCTTTGGATTTTTACCTGATTCTTGAACTGCTCAGTAAGCAACCGGATCCCATTTTTGCTAGTTATATTATTCGCAGTTACCATATTATTCTGTGGTTTTTTTCTAAAGCTATATGCTTTTTATACCATTAAAATTGAATTGTTGTAATAATAATTGTCCAATAAAGAATCAAGTTTTGCCAATCTCGTCCAAATTTTGCACTCATTGAGGAAACCGGCTTTTGAAACATCCATTTTTGTTTTGAACTTCGTGAACCAAATGAAAAGAACACCCCTGATGCAAAAAGTTACAATTTCCATATTCTGCAGAAGTCGCATTCCTTTGACTGCTCCTTTCATGCCCCGGAATCCTGTCGACACACACAGTGTAAATATTGGATCATAATATATTGCTGGTTAGAAAACTCCTATTTAATAACTAACTTCGGGTAATCTTTCAGGTAATTGAGGGAATACGAGAACATCCGGAACACCTTAAGGTTTTCAGTGAGGCACGTGGTTTTCGAAGGAATCGTTCTTATTTATCTAAGCGTAAATTACTTTGGATGATTGAACCAACGCACAACGCGCAAGTGATGACCTTTTCATTAAAATGCTGGAAGCGAATAGAATAATGGAAATATTGTTGGGTAAGGGACTATCTAACTAATAGACACGCCCAATTTAGCGTTAACAGCCATAAAGTTTTAAGTTAGGTTCACGGGATTCAGTGGTTGGATCTTTTTTCTTCTTGGTGAATATGAATGACCTGGTGGAACATATGGGGTGAAATTAGATACTATTTGTCGATGATATTAAAATACTGAAGCGAGTTGGGTTATCGTACACATTCACACACATTGCATGCATCGTTGGTCTCCACTGAATTTATATTTTTATAAATATTGCGGTTTTGCCACTCCTGTACCACAACGATCACCATGCATGCAATATCTCTTCTGGATGACATTCAGAAAATGAGCTTGGTGTCTGCGGGTTATGTAATCTTCATTTCGAATAGCATATTCAGAGTATATTGAAGAAACCCGTCAAATCTTTAGGAGATTAATGCCCGAAACCTTAACTAATACTAATAAATACATGCGCTGCCTGTCATGGAATATTCAATCCAAAAATCGTCACCATGAGGTTTATTGGAATCCTTACCAGGATTTATCATCGACCGATCGGTTTGGTCTCGTATGTCCCGTTGATTCTTATCTACTCGCAAGCCAAATTTGATTAGATGAACGCAGTAATGTGTTGTTCAATTCCTTCGCACTTTGATTAGATGACCTTTTGCTTCCATCTTTAGGCACCTCAACCTTATATTTCTGAAAATTTATTCCTGGATATGTCCTGGTAATTAAAATTCGCATTATCACACATCAAATCAAAATATCCTTCTACTGGTTGAATATAAAGTTAAGTTACAATGGTGGAGCAGAAGATGACGATTGTTTTTCGTACTTCGTTAAAAACAGAGTAACTTCTCGAACGCCCTTGAAGACGAGTACGCCGCATCAAAAACAGAAACATTCGGTAGAATTCGTTGTACAAAAGCAGGCTGTGAAAGTGCAGCGTAAAACATCCCGCAGGAAATCCGATGTGCAGATCCGTTGTTACAAGGAGAATCTTATTTTTTGAAAAGTCGCCCAAGGAGAAATCTATTTTATCGTTGAACTCGATCAAATCACCGAGACAGGTTTGGGATTCAATTCGATGTGCACGTAAACAGACTCCCGGAAATAATACGATCTGGTTTCTGGAAACATTTTAGTCATCGAGATAATCACAGAAAATGATCGTAGTTTGATCGTTAATAAGGACACCCAATGTATTATCGGGTTGAACATTTTCTAAAGCAAGTTGGTTGGGCGACTGCAGTCAGCCGTTCAGCAAATGCTGTGTTCTAAAGCCCTGCAAGCAGTTTCGAACAGCGATGATTTCTTTGGGAAAAATTACCGACGCTGTCACGATGGATGAGAGCTCATTGGCTACGACGACGTAGTCTTCCGTTCGATTCTTACGCGGATGCATACGCTCCTTTAGACAGCTAATATAGTATCATTCCAATCGATTGCTGACTCTTACGAGCCCCATGTTCGAAAATTGGCATGCCGGTTGGTAAGAACAGCGGAATATGGAGCCATATATGTGAACCGCCAAATCTACAACTTTCGTTGCAAGCAGCGCGGTGTAATACCAAGGGATCTGGTGGTAAAACCTACGGATAATTCCCGCAAATCGACAAGGTCTGTCACGAGCGCATCCAAAGTGTTTTTGAAACAAAGGACCCACTGGGTCAATGAAACCCTATTGGCGGCTCAATCAAAAGCCTCGAGAATGATGTCGAAACTGCAAGTTGAATTGTCAATTATCCGAAGCGGATTTCTGTAGAATTTGTGGAAAACACGCGGAGGTTTTAGCCACACAAACGGAGCGAATATGAGAAAGACAAAACCGTAAGTTCAACAAGTTATTCGAGTTTTATAATAAACTTTCATGAGATAAATCCAATAATTAATTATCTAGCAACCAGTATTCTAGTGTTTTGAATTTATCTAATCGACAACTTTCGCAAGCTGAACGAAAATTGTTGAAGAAGGGCTTGAATTTCTGCATAAGTAAGAGCTTTATGAAAGCTGAGGATCTTATTCCTTGTATTGAGGGATCATTAAATGCACTCCCCAATGAACAGGCAGACGCGGTAAGAAACTGCAACCCTGGTGTTATTAAAAACCAGGAACAAGGCGATGCAAACCTTGATTCACACGAAAGACAAGCTCTTCTTACGCTGAAACAACATAAAAATATTACTAAGGCTGACAAGGGCAAAGTAACGGTGATTTTGAAGGAAAGCGACTATTTAGACAAGGTTGGAGTACACTTATCCGAGGGCCCTTATGAACGGATAGATAATTGGAAAATTAAAAGGGTAATGAATAACTGCAAAATGGTAGTCTCTAGATACTTACGTAGCATTAAGGAGAGTTTGGGAAAGGGCTTGTGGTGTAACCTGTATCCCAAGTCTACTCTAACTCCTAGGTTCTACGGCCTGCCTAAAATACATAAAGATGGCATTCCTGTAAGACCTATCGTCGATGGTATCGGATCACCTGCACACGAGTTAGCTAGACATTTGGCTTATTTGTTGAAACCTTTAGTCGGCAATACAGCCTCGTTCATCAAGAACGCAAATGACTTTGCAGCACGCTTAAAGTCGGTAACAATAGATAACGATGAAATAATGGTTAGTTTTGATGTGAGCGCTTTGTTCACCAACGTCGATACAACAAGTGCGTTACAACTAGCTAGACGGGCCTTGGAATCTGATGCCAGTTTGTCAGATCGCACAAACTTGAGCGTCCAGCAAATTATCAACGGTGTATCGATCTGCCTAAGCATGAACCACTTCGTATTTAATGAGCAATTATATAGACAAAAAGAAGGGTTGGCAATGGGTTCACCGATATCTCCAGTACTTGCGAACATGTATATTGAGCATTTCGAGAACAAAGCCCTTAACAATGAAGGGTTCAAGCCAAAATTATGGTGGCGCTATGTTGATGACACATTTGTTATCATCAAGCGAGATCAGTTAGAGGCCTTCTTTAAATATTTAAATGAAATAGACCCATGTATTACTGTCACAAAGGAAGTGGAATCCTGCACAGGCACTCTTCCATTTTTAGACTGTTTAGCACAAAAAGTAGACGGGAAAATAAAAACTTCTGTCTATCGGAAACCTATCGATACAGATGCTGTAACTACGATACACTTCCGCTCATCCAAGACAGGTCTTCAGTTCCATAGCTTGTTCCATTTTCCACAAGATAGAACACTTGTGCAGCGACGAAAGGGAGCGAAAACAGGCGCACCGTGAAGCGAGCCAAAGGCTCATAGACCACGGTTATCCAAAAAGTTTTGTAAAACGCCAATTAATGAAGGTAAAATACCCATCCGAAAAATCGGAGAAAAATTGGCGAGATACAGTCTGTATACCTTATGTAAAATGCACTTCTGAAGCGATACGTAGAATCTTGAACCAGGCGGGCATACGCGTAACTTATAAGAAAGGGAAAACTATCCGTTTTCCGGTTCTTGATGCATCTCAAAGGATTAGACACCTTTCTTAGCGTTACTGAACAGCATCTACAGAATCACTGTAAGGACTGTTCGGGTGTTTACAATAGGGCAGAACTTCCAGGGAAATTCACACTAGAACGAAGAACACTGAAAGCGTGTCCAGAGACAGCCCCGAAATGCGACGGAATATCAATCCCTTATTCGTGATTCCGCCTTGGCGCATCACGTTTTAGATACGGGCCACAGCGTTGATCTAGACAATGTGGCAATATTGAGACGCGGTATTAAACCGTATAGCGAACGCCTACATGCGGAGGCGGTCGAAATTTCCAAGGCGATCCATAATGTGGATGGGGCAGAAATATCCCCAATCTGGCGCTCGGCACTGATGCGAAAGTAAATAGTATTTATTCAACCTATACCTACTATTTAATTAGATTTTTAATTTTTATTCAAAATAGCCTTAGCCCCGTTTATTTTATGTGCTTTACGTATGCGGGCAGCTGTTGCCAACTGACCTTGACGTTTTCACTTTTAATCAGATTGATTTGGATACACACTGTGAGGAAAATTGACCACTGATCCTGCTCATTCCCACGAGACGTGACACACGGTAAGCGTACTATAACCTGTTTAGCGGTAAGGTCAAGTAAGTGGTGGCGGGTTGACTACCACTTAATCGTGTTCCCTGTACTGACCATCACCCTTGGACTGACGAAGCTTCTGTGTCAGAAGTGGAACGTTACCCAAAACTGCTTTAACCAATTGCACTCAAAATTCCATTCATTATCACACCTACTTTTAAATGAATAGCTCACAACTTTTTATTGTTTTACTTATTTACATCAACAGTAGTGAGTGTATGTAACCAGTTTTCAGTTGATGTTACGGTAAATAAACCATTTTCCAAATTTGTTATTTATGGCATCTCAGATTGCTAACCGTTGAAGCTCAATAGTAGTAATCATCACTCATCAGATAGCAATACGTCATGATTCGTATGCTTTGAAGCAGTGGAAGAGCGGTAAACCAAGTGTGAACTTGTAAAGCACTGTCGGATGAGGATATCACGACCAATCTGTAAAATCACGTTTGCTCACACACATGCAGATTGTGTGAAACCAACTGTCTTGAACGAAAATACTAATTTGCATGCATTCCCATCGCACACAACCCACGAACGATTGGGCGCTGTTTGTACTCATCGGACAGGGGCAGTAAGATTAGAATTCTCAAGTCTCGAAACTGTGGAAAAACGGCACGATTGTTACGACCAACATGTTCAATCACATGAGCCAAAATACTGGTATAGCGACAGACCGTTTGGCTCGGAACAAAAACCGAATACACAAACATTGACCGATTTCCTGCTTATTACCGTTAGGACAACATGAAGGTTGTGTCAACTCATTTAGAAACGTTGCTCAGAATCATATTTATTGATTGTTTGATCAATC
>JACCGJ010017578.1:0-12208 GCA_013407085.1 Atriophallophorus winterbourni
CATTCTTCCGCTGTTTCAAGCGCATGCGGATCCTCATCCTACTGTCCCTACCTGATGAGTGCAAACAGCACGAAACCGGTCGTGGAGTGTGTATGATGGAGATGCATTCAAATGAGCCGTTTTGTATAAGTTGAGTTTTAGAGAAGACATCAAGGTGGAAGTTTCTGCACCGCTCTGAATAAGGTACTTTACACGGAATACTTGTAATGGACCAAAAATATAAGTTTGCACTACACACAATACAACAAAATGGAATGAACTGACTAAAAGACCAAAAGAGCAAATGTCCAAAGAAAGGTCCAATGAAGTTCAACGATAGCGAGATAATCTACACAGAAAAATCCAAGAAATGGAATCCAAGGTGCATAAAGCGCTAAAATGTTGGAGAATCCGTTAATCACAATTCCCGCATGGAGTAACGCACGCAAACTTCGCAACCACAAAAGAAGACAAAGACCGAGAGCTCGAAATTATATTACCCGCCAAAAATTATATTGTACAAACATTAATACGCATGAATTATACATGGCCGAAAAACGAATAACCATACAAGACGAAAAGGTGTATGTACAAAATACGAAGATACAAAGTGAAAGTATTTCACTACATACTGACATGTAAATAATAAACCTCAATCCATACACGTCGCTTGGTACAAAGATGATTTTCAAACAGAACATTCACACGCACCAAATTAAAATGTCCACGATAGTTTTGTTTAGAGCGTATTATTTCCAACAAGCAAACATGACCTATGGTTTTGCTGGCTGTACAAAGTTGGAATAATTTATTCAGGGGGAACTGTATTAAGAGTTTTATGTACAAGGGAAAGATGGCCTCGCATTCTTATCTGTTAAAGAATCCACAGAACCAGTCGTATGAGGTACTCAACGTTGGGCGTATTAGGAAAACAGTCAACAATCTTAGACACCCGATGATATAAACGGTCTCAAACCAGAATATCGTTTTGTAGTCATGGTAGCTAGGCTTGAGCAACATAGTCTATAGCCCAATGCAAATAAGTGCTCATCATTAAAGGAAACTAACCAGGGAAAAACGTCCAAGAACCCGCCTAACCTGCTCAGCAAACGAAAGGTACGTTTGTAAACAGCTTTGCATTGTAGATCATTTTTCAAACTACGCAAATCTAGACATCTAGGTCCTTTTCTTTTTCGCTGTTTCCGGGCGCTTGTATATCAATCAGCAGCAGTATTTGTCAGAGCATTAATCCATGGGAAGCACTGCTAGGGACACCGACTTCCTTCAATAATCAGACATTCACACAGATTCTTATGTATCGTTTACGGAGATAATCTGATTACAATTCATATATTTTCCCAACAACAGCGCGTTTTACTTGCTTCTTCTAGAGTAAATCTTGATCGACTCTGTCGAATGCATGAATACAGTCGCTTTCATCTTAACGTTCGTGCAATCTTTTAAGCTCGTCAGAAAATTAGTTATTTTCAAGAACAATTTATGTAAAATTCGTGATAATAATCAACAAAAGTTTGTTCCTTTTTAGATGTTGAACTATTTCAGCAGTTTTTATGCGATCAAAAGCATTTGCTACAAAATAGAGAATTGTCACCGGTCTGTCGGAAAGGCAGTCTCCATTGTAAATGGGTGTTATTTGTCCAACTTTCCAGTCGTTTGATAACACCCACGCTTCAAGCAATCAAATGACCATGTCCGACAAAGGTGTTTGTCAGGTTTTGATGTTATCTTGTCTAGTCATGGAGATGTTTCTAAAGCGGCTAAAACTTTCTTTTTATGCATTGCTCCTTACCTCCTCTACATATCCGGCTTTGCTGGATAAGGATTTTCTGCTAGTCGGGATAATGCGAGACTTAGTGGTGTCTCTGGTGATTTTATTTGAGATATGATCGTTGATCAACAATTTCGCATATGAAACAAATCGATCTGATGGTGTCCCTTATTCTGGAACGAAAACATTCAGGTATTCTAAGGTCCTTTGAGTAGCACCCTATCTGGCTGACCAATGAATGCGGTTTCGGTAAAATGTTGTGATTGTAACCTAGCGACGGGTAAGGTTGGTACGACCAACCTGTTCAATCCTGTGCCCGAACACATGTACATAGGGTAAAACAATTTACTGACACTTACTCGTCAAACACCTAATCGTCAGACACATAATCTTCAGTTTGATAACTTATGAAGAATGCAGATTGCGTTCAAAATGAATTTATTTAGCAGCAAAGATATGCAATTGATTTTAAGAACGTCAATCTTTCCGTAGTTGAGTATCACTGAATTGCTCGAGATGTCCTGGCGCATATCTCAGCATACTTCTTCTTCTGTTTGATACGAACCCCAGCACTTGCTTGAAGAACGGAGGCCGTATGCCGTCGGCAATCCTTTCGCGAACCGTTAAGAAATGTCCACATGGTGAGATGTTGTCAAGAAAAGAGTGACTTTAATGCATGATGCCAGCCATCTACAGCATTATTCGTTCGGACAACACCACTAGTTGCGTCTTCATACCTATTCCAGGTTTCAGGTGGAAATATAGCTGGTGCAAAGTTTTCTATTCTACCTCTAATTCGTCGACCTCGAACAAAGGTATGTTTAAAATAAGATAGTTTATTCATCCTGTCACTTTGAGGCACAGATTCGGCTAAAATCTCAAATGTGCCGACTACATCATTTAACGGCACAATCATGAGGCGTAAATCATCGTTTGCCTCATAATCTGCTTTCATCCCTAGTTTACATATTTTTCGTTGCATGGCATGAGATCTCGAGCAATTCAGCGATACTCAACTACGAAAAGATTGACGTTCTTAAGATCAATCGCATATCTCTTCTGCTAAATAAATTCAATTTGAACGTATGCGGCATCCTTCAGAAGTTATCAAACTGGGGATCAAGTGACTGGGGATGAAGTGACTTGGGGGTTAAGTGTCTGACTATTAATTGTCAGCAAAACCCTATAATCTACATCCCAATAACGAACAGCTCGCGAACGAAATCTTCAAACGTCAGCGTTCAACCAACATTCACTTGAGGAATGTTTCTCAATGCTTCGTCAAGTTGGTCTACCCTTTGTTTAATGATAGACTTTGTATGAGATTATAATTATACAATTAATCTACGGTCCATTCATCGTGATGTACTTTTCTCTCCATAGGAATTAGATTTTGACATCGTGTGGATTACGGACTGTTTACCGCTGCTATGGTAACACATCCGGTGGAGTTAGGACGTTGGATTATTTTCTAAAACGGGAAACTTGTTTGACCATCGGGTTCAGCATTCCGTATCCAAGAGTAATTGAAGACTAAGCTTGAAGCGATGTAAACAAATCAGCAAGTTCTGTAATTGAACCCGAAAGCTAAACGCAGAGTAGAAAGACAATTACATGTTTCTAATGGTTCAGTCAAAAGCGAATTAAAGCAGATCAATACTACTACATCATCTCGCATTGTAGAAAGTTCACAAAACATATCAACTTTTGGTGTGAGGTTATTGCAGCGTAATGTTACTGTTGTGTAAGCAGTGAACGAACTATCGATCAAGCGTCGATCAATATCGATCGTAAGTACATAACGTGATTATCGGACAGCAGAGAAGAACTTTCGACAATTTGATCTAGAGTGTGGAATAATTAACTCTTAGCCCTGCGATCTGCTACCACGTGCTTCTTGCCGATGAAACACGTGTTCAAATGGGTGATCCACTGTATGCAGAGTGTTGAACAGCAGGATCAAGTCACCCCTGAGACGACGGTACGAAAAGTCAAAGAGGTATAGAGTTGCAATCCTCTCCTCGTATGGCCTGTTACATAGTCCGGTCACCAGTTTTGTAGCGCGGGTGGAATACGCGTTGCAGCAAGTTCATGTCCTTTTGTAACCATAGGGACCCTTCTTAAATAGCGTACTCCATTGTTGACCGAATATTGGTGTTAATTATCCGTAAAAGTACCTGCTTTGTGAAACTGCCGAAGATCCTTCGTAGAAGTACAAAGATTTGGCAGGACATTGTGTATACCACCGAACACTGACGTAAAGACTTCCAGTTTCTCCTAATCCAGATACCAAGGTATATCTTTACCGTAACACATGGAAGTTGCTGAGATCCCAGAAAGCATGTGAATTCAAATGATTTGCCGACGTTTAACATTTTACATTTTTTGGATGTTGAATGGTAGGCTGTTTCGTAAGGACCACGTATGAAGTGCTTCGATATGTTTTTTGTAGAATTTGCCAATATTCTGTGGTGGCGTATGCTAATCCAGACTTTGATGTCATCCGCAAATAAAATGATTTTGCTGCATACGATTTCGTGTTTATCGTTCGCGTACACTAGGAAGAGTATTGGCCCCAAGACTGAGCCTTAAGGTACGCCACTTGTAACTTCTACTGGGATGGATAGTGCCTCATCAACTCTAACCCTGATAGTTCTACCAGTCAAGTAATTCTGTATCCATGCCAATAATCTGCCGCGCATTACGAGCTGCTTAATTTTTTTAGCAGTATGGTGTGGTTAACACGGTCAGAAGCTTTAGGCATATCAAGTAAGAATCCTGGATACGGTATCCATTATCTACGGTTCGAGTCTAGTTATCAAGTGTTATGATAAGATTGGTGAGGCAGGAGTGTCTTTTCCTGAATCCGTGCTGTGCGATGGAACGAAGTTTATTTTGTTCCAAATGTTTGATAACTTCGTCAGCTACAGATAGTTCGACGAGTTTAGAAACCACTGGCAACAATGTGACTGGTCTATAGTTAGACACATCGGATCGGTTCCCGTTTATATCGGAAAGATTAACCCACTCTTCCTGTCAATAGGAACCGTGCTACAACTCAGTGACAGTTTGAAAAGATCAGAGAGTGGTGAGAATAGAAAATGGGCGCATTGTTTTAGAAAGAAAGGTGTTATTTCATCAACACCTGAAGATTATTTTATTTAACCCTAGTAGCCTTACCAGGACACTCTAGGGGTTCACAGCGATTCCTTTTATTATGTGAATTAGTGATCTGAGTGTATGCATAGCAGAACATAGGCGCTCGTTAACTTAAAACAATCTAGATTAAAATTGAGAGAGTGGCGGAGGCAGTTCCGTTCGTAGTAATCAAAGCGGAAACGCTCGGCTTTACCCTGAACTTTCTATTCACGATCTGGAAGAGGAGATCCTGGTTTGTACAATTTATCCATCAGATTGATTTGATAATCTTTTCTATCCTCATGTAAAAAAAATTCAGTAACTTTGTTTCTCAACAAACTGTATGGGTCCAAGCATTCAGGTTTAGACTGCAGTACGTGGATTCTCCACGCACAGTTTCTCACCTTTATCTATTTCCGTGTTCGACTCCGGATCACGAATTTGAATCCTTTTTTCAGTTGTTTTGAAACATATTTTGAGTGAAGTTCTATTTTTCGGTTGATTTTCTGAAGTATCGATAACCAGCATTCTTAGACATCAGTGTTAATCGGTACCCAGTCGGTAACCCCTTGAAGAGCCATTGACAATGCAACCGTATCGATTTTTCTTACCAATTTCTGAGCATCACTAGCTCTTTTTGCTTCAGATATATAGTCCAAAAGCATGACTTTGCAAGTGGTGCTTTATAGCGGATATCCTCGATGACATTTTCCTCGCTCGTCAGAACAAGATCGTGTATGGACGGTGTGTTAGTGCCTCTGAAGCTAGTGCTGCTTGAGATGTGGTTATATAAAGGAATTTTCTTGAGCATTTCGTAGAATAAATGATCAAGAGAGTTCACCGGTGGAATCTCGTTTTGAGTAAATTCGGGAGATTAAAATCACCCATGATCACGACGTTGTTTTGATATCTGGAAACAACCAGATGAGTTTTCTCAATTAAACTAGCATTGTATGCTTCGTCTGCTGACGGTGGTCGCTAAATCACACCAACAACACAGTTTTCACTTTGTGGGCACGACTCAAGCGAATCAACGAAACCAAATGGATCGCTTTTAGATTTATCCGGGTACACAGTTTCAACCAAGGCATGTTGGTGTCTATTCAAAAATACCGCTTCATTTGATCTGGCACGTTGGTGCAGATAACACTAAGCGATATATCTAATCTGACGGAGAGCATTGTGACTGTAGGCCTGCGATATCATTTAGAAAATCAAAATATTTTGACGGCAGCACAACACGGTTTTCGAAGAAATCGTCGCTGTTTATGTCAACTTATCTAAACTAAATCTAAACTGTCTATGTAAAGTTATCTAAACATTTACTAATGCATAAGGGCAGGCAAACATTCAAAGGCGTTACGCATTCCATATTCTCGACTGGATATTGGTCGGAATTGTTTCTCGGCAAGAATTTGTTTCACGTGGAACATCTTGCCCGAAAATCATACGCTCGGAATCTGTTGCACTTTTCGCTTATAAACTCGAAGGGATACGAGAAATTATCGGACCCATGAATATATGCTGGTGGTACCCCATTCCCGCCTGAACTGTGGAAGGTTTTTCTTACTCTGTCCGTGTCTGTTTTACTTGGAACAGTTTGCCTTCTACCATTGCTCACTCCACTAGCTTGCATGACCATAAAACGACATTAGACGAATTTTCATTTAATTATTCGTTTATCGAGTACTTATAAACAACTTAATATAATTCCTTACCTAGTTTTATACATTTTACATTTTAATATTTATCATCCTAGCAAAAGGGTTGAAAAAGCGAAATTTGGCATGGGCTATTCACAGGGTCGCCAGAACTGATTCGACGTAGGCAAACTTTCGCGAATTGCTAAATCAAGTCGCAAATCTCATCCGAGAGGAGAAACAATATCACCAGCTTTAGCTGGCGGTAAGATTGCAGCGAAATCCCAAACTGTTTAATCGATCTGTTAACAACACTACGAAGCTAAAACCCGGTGTTTTTCCGATCATGACAGATAACGGACTAACTGATTCTGTGCTAGAAACCGCTAACGTTCTTGCCAGTTTTTATTCACGAGTTTTCACCACCAAAGAATGCATTGAAATCATCGGAATGGTCAGCACAAATTGTGCCGTAGTCTATATGCGATATATGCATCAATTCTGAAATAGTTTAGCACCACTTACGCAGGTTGTATATCAAGAAGTCCCCGAGGGCTGACGGAATCACACCTGCAATCCTAAAGTTATGCGTCAGTCAATTGTGCGAACCACTTTGTGATGTATTTAATCACTCTTTGAGGGAGTGTGTCGTACCGACTGCCCGGAAGTGAGGAATCATAAAAGCCATCTACAAAGATGGAACTCGTTCTGACCCAGCAAATTACCGCCCTGTTACACTCCTTCCAATGATCTCAAAAGTTGTGTGCGAAAGAATTGTGAGTCATCTCGTATCCCAAAACTTGGTGTCCAGTGAGCAACATGGATTTCGGAAGTCTTGTTCTTGCTTGACTAACCTACTGGGGACAATGGACGACTGGACGCAGGCAGTGGATGATGGTGGTTGTGTGCATGCTTTTAACTTGGACATATAAAAGGCGTTTGATCGCGTGGACCATTCTATACTCCTGAGCAAGCTGCACGATGTTGGTATTAATAAGTGCCATTTTACCTGACTGAGAAGTTACCTTCTTGATCGCAAGGCAACTGTTTGTATCGATGGTGTGATGTCTGGGGAAATCGAAGCCACTAGCGGTGTCCCACAAGGTTCTATACTTGGTTCGGTTCTCTTTTCGGTGTAAATCAACGACCTTTCGAAACTCATCACAGCCAAAATGGTTCTCTTCGCGAATCACGTCAAGCGTGGATATATTAAACAGCTGGTCAGAGCGAAACAAACTTCCATTCAACTTCACAAAGTATAAAATTTTGCAGATAGGCAAAGATTTCCCATTCTCAGGCGACCCTGGATTAAAACAACTGGAATGGACAACAAAAGGAGAGGACCTCGGCGTATGGATTAGTGGAAGTCTTAAGAATAGCATGCAATGCGAAGCAGTGCACAACCGAGCTAGCGGCATGCCAGTTATGCTTCGCCGTATTTTCGGACATTTTCCCGTTAAACTTTCCCCATGCTCATAAATACGTATATTTACCCAGTGATGGATTACTCAGTGCAAGCATGGGCACCATGGCTACAGAAGGACATCGAGCTGCTCAAAGCAACTCAAATGTTTGGCTGTCTCCGCAATCTACCATATAAGGATCGACTGTTCCATCTTACTTTGTAAACACTGCCTCGCAGACGGTTTTGATTTAATCTAATCCGAACTTATAAAATAATGAACCCTCTGAGGCATCTATTTCGCCTCCGGTCAAGCCATGTCACACGTACTCACCCACTGGCATTTGATATTCCACATTATCACCGGAACTGCCGTCGGTTCTTCAATTCGGTGCGCGTTTGTTTCTTGTGGAACTCCCTACCGTCAGATGTTGTCCAATCATCTAGTGAAAGGATTTTCAGGAACAAATTGGATATATTTATGCGTAGTAATTCCACCCTACATCCCGTTTATATAACAAGATCTTATTCCAAACGAATATTTTTTCTACCTTACCGAGACAATACATGACATTTGTTCCTAATGCTTCAATTTATTTTGTATATAGATTTATTGTCCTTATACGAATATCCTGTGGTGTTGTACAGCTATGAGATTTTTTATGCCATAAATTCTCGAATCTTGAATCATGACAAACCACGCGGTATGTTACTGTCCCTATTGATTCTTGAAAGTTTATTTACATATTTTTGCTCTATATACATCATCACTCTGTGTTATTTGTTATGCTTGTTGCTTTTCTACCATAAAAAATATGAGTTCTGAATTCTGAGTACACCTCGTGCACATTTTCATACGATATTGCCCAAACTTATTAAAAATTCACCCGTCATTTGAACTGAACCGCTTTTATTTATGTGTACATATTTGCTGATATTCGTTTTTTTTCAAAATTAAACGCTTTAAAATATAATAATATGCAAACGGTATGTTATCTTTTCGCCATGGAGAGCAAATTCGGGTTCACAAGCTACCAAACTTTTGGCTATTTCTCGTTTTCGACTTCCAGCATTCAGAACTCGTTAATACGTGAACTCCGAGGAGCGTATCCGTCTAGTTCCCTTGGAATTTGGTTCATGTTTTGCACTAGTTGTATCGATTTCCATATCTCTACTTCGTTCACAGCCGGGAACCGTAGGGTTTAGGGAAATGGCTTAAGGTTTTATCATACCTATAGGTGCTCAGTGAATAAAATTGAGGACCATAATACATCAATCTATTCTTTGTCTTTTTCGATCGATCGTTTCGTTCACTGCATGCGCACTGACAGTAGTGCATGCGTTTTCAAAAACCACGTGACAATATTGTGATCGATAACCTCATCGAGTGAATCTCATCAATATGGTTGTCCGTATAGAATGATTTCGGCCAATCAAATTCGAGCTTGATAAAATTGGTATATGGCAAGGAAACGGGTATAACTATTGTGACGGAACTGCTTTCTAATATTGATTTTCTGAACAAACATATTGTGATTTGTTTTCGCTTCACTTATCAACACTCGAAACAACATACTTGATGTCCTCATCTGAAGTGTAGATGTTTGGCTGAAGAACACGTGACATGAAAAACATGCCCACTCGATACACCATTAACAACCACGTATATCACCATAGCAACAAGCAACAAAACGCAACGAGGTTTGTGCATATTTACATCTATTCCGCATCTGAAAAATACTCTGATTATTCTAAATGTCTGAGAGGAAATGCAAAATAAAAATGAAAGAATAACTTGAACCGTACGGTTTTTCGAATGTTGCCATAGCACCACTAGCGAGCGTTAACTTTTCTTGCTGGAGAAATTTTGTTCCGAGTCACAGAGCTTGGATGCGCTTGATGAGCATTCACATTTGATCTATCCGAATGATGTGATGGTGCACTAAAATCTTTGATTTTATATTCCCTCTCAACTTTTGCGAGGTGTTGCATAAGTCGTTCATATTCTCTGTTACTATTGCTAGATTTCACTCCTGGCGTTGACATGTCAACCGGCGAGGGTTTTTGATTTATTGCTTTCAAAGGTTTCCTGCTACCGCTAGATTCACCCGAGGTTCCTGAGAACTGCCGCTTTGCTCTCAGCCTTCTCTTGCCCTTTGAGTTTGGTACTAACGGGATTAGGTAAGGCGACACGGTGCATTTCGATGCGTGTTCCCTTCTCGTTGACCTTGACTGCTCATCATGCATGTATCGATCGATCATCGCGGGCAAGTGCCGTTCCAGATGATTGAACGGATTCGTTCTTGTCGTGGTTTGCGGATTGCGGTCATGTGACAGTGCCCTGGATTGACTCGGTCTCTGAATACGGCTTGTCGACCTTGGGTTACGACCGGAGTTGCAACTGTGGTTCTGTCTCCTCGATCTCTCCGTTTGACACGATTTGGAAGACGTCATTTTTGTTGACTGACCAATATGGATATCCGCTTCACGACGTACGTAGACAACGATTTGATCATGGTTCAATTTCTTTTCTAGATGTACCTCACGGTTCGACGGGGTTTGTGTAGATTTGTTTTGCGATTTCTCTGTGTGTGACCCTGAGGAATGGATTATCGGTGAATGGTGTACGGTCCACAGCACCGGGGTATTGATAGCCTTATCTGAATGCGAGCCACTCTCTTCGATTAGATCCTCTTTTTGATAATCTTGTTCTTCATTCACTCTATCAGCGTTTAGCTGATGTCCATCCTGCTGGGAATAAATCCTGGCACCATTCGATTCCAAAAGTTCGCGCATTTTACCACGCTCGACACCTTCTTCCTGTTCATTCATGATAGCTAAATCCAACGCGTTCACCATACTGCCTTGCGGTAACCTTGTGGTCATATTGATTTTCGCCCCGTGGTCAAGAAGACATTGAACGATCGCCAACCCATCTGTGTCTGAGCTCCACGAAGCCGCTACTGCCAAGTGAAGTGGGGTATGTCCTTGAGCATCACGTTTGTCGACCTCTTCGGCGAATCGAGATAAATGACTGAGTTCTGATACCATAACAACGTTTCGAAGTAAACACGCTTCGTGAAGAGGAGTGGAACCTGAGAAATTCGGCTTCCATAAATCAACATTATGTTGGGCAAGTTGGTTTAATATGTCTAGAATGGCGTCTTCCGAATCGGGTTGTGAGATGCGTGCAACACAATGAGCCAGCGAACGTCCTTTGATATCGAGCACATCCGTTCTCGCACCTGCGGTTAAAAACTCCCGCGTGACATCCTTGTGGCCCAAGGTCACCGAGTAGAACAACGGAGTACATCCATCGCGGTCTGCGACATCACGAAACGATTGTATCTTCGACGGGTCATCCATGTTGGCCAAACGAATCCAGTCTAGCATACACCGGACGACCTCCAGATGACCGCGCGACGCGGCGCAGTGTAATGCGACCAAACCGCAATCATCTACCACGTTAATTTTAGCGCCTAGTTTCAGTAATAATCCAACTGCTGCTGCTGAACCAATTGTAGCTGCCCACGACAGCGGTGTTCGTCCGTGTGAATCAAGACAATCGATATCCGCTCGACCTGATGTAATCAATATATCGATCGCCTGTTCCAAATGTGGTGTTGGAAGTTGTACCGCGTAATGAAGTGCGGTCGCACCTTGATCATCCCTTTGATTTAGAACCACAAAAGAATTGTCGTATTTTAACAAGGTGCGTAGGATATCGATCTGCTCAAAGATAATCGATAAATGGATTGCGGTTCTTCCACCAACTGGCGTTGAATATTGTTTCGTGGAGTTTGAACTCTCCTCGTTTAGTGATCCACTAGTGCCAATACCCAAAGAAGGTCGAAAGCTCATCAAAATATCGGTCAACTCTACGTCTCCTTGAATTACCGCCAGATGTAACGGGGAGAATCCTTCATTCTCATGTGCATAAATCAATTCTGGCGTGGATTTCATTATAATCCGCGCGCATTTTAAACGGTTTTCATTTCGTATCACGTCTTGCCGATCGGTTGGGTCTGTTTTTGAGAGACGCACACAATAATGCAAAGCATTTCGTCCAAACGAATCCTCGAGATCTCGCAAATCTCCATTAGCGATGATAAATTCTCCCAACGTCTTTACATCCCCGAGTTCACATGCTTTGAAAATATCCTCATCGGACTGGCTCACGGCTGATCGATTTGTCGTCTCATAATCCTTCACGCTTGGCATCACACTGAGCTTCACATTCTTGTTGCTACGAGCGCACGT
>JACCGJ010017580.1:0-16771 GCA_013407085.1 Atriophallophorus winterbourni
TACTTTAAATTACCGTAATATAGCAATCAATGAAGAACACGTGCTTTGCCTTTTGGTAAGCCTACCTGCATTAAGGAATAACGCTAGTTTTACTTACATTAAAAACGGACAGCACGTAGCATATAACGACTCTGATAATTGCAGCTAAAACTTGAGATATCAGAATGCCAAGCAATTCAATACTTATGATTACCCCCACGGCAAATACAACAAAAACAAATTACACACCAATTATAAATCCTGTCAATAGCCTGTCTTCCAAAAATTAGAAATGGTACAAAATCTTACAATGCGCATTAGGCGAAATAGATCGGTACACGGCACATCAGTCAAACGCTACAACAGTTCGAACGCTTTTGTGTAATAGCTACATTATAAATGCAAAATGGGACGCAAAATAGGCGTTGTAGGACAATAAAACCGGGCACGATATACAAGTCCAGATGAAAACAAAATTTGCCGTAAAATACAATCAGATTCGCCATGATACGCGATGTTAGATGAAACTTGACAGGCTAATTATCCAAAAACAAACATCAAAGAGCATGAGTTTCGATAGGTGTATTGCGGTTTTTACACATTAACACCGCCGTCCTCTTCATCATCATCCGGTTCATCATCTTCATCTTCCTCATCGTCTTCGTTTTCTTGGAAAGTAAAAAACGTATTAGCATATCCGAAAAGATCGTTGTACAGAGAGTTATCTAAATTACTTACCATTTTCTTCATCGACTTCAGGAGACAAATAATACTGTAGAGGATTGGGCCACATATCGTCCTTGATAACTTCGCCTAACTCATCCCCAAAAGCGGAGGATTCATCCGTGAACCAACAGAAAAAGCTGTCTTGAGAGGGATCTTCGAAGGCTCGTTTCTTGTTTTGCTCGCCGTTATTTTTCTTCGTATTTCCTGGTTTAGCGGTAAGATCTTTCCCTGGGTACCAGTCAATCTTCGTGTGTTTTGACGAAGGTTCGCCGGTGTCACCCAAATGAAACTCTTTGGTTAGGACTGGGTTTTTAAACCATTCATTTTTGTCGAAATGCTGAAAAGTGAATAACACAATGTAAAACTTACGAATGAGATTTTGAATCCTGACTTGATATCCTCAAATTCTTGAACTTCAACCTTCCGAAGAGACTTCAAAACCTGCTCATCAGTTGGCGTCAATAAATCAGACAATTGAGGGTGATTGCAAAACGCAGTCAGCCAAAATGAAGGAATCTGAGAGATTAACTCCGAACGCTTTTCGAAATGTGGTTGTCGCAGTTTGTTGAACTTTTGTTCCACCTTCAATATCTCTTCACTAGCTTGCTCGTTGAGATTGTCGATGGCGTTTTGCACTTCTTCGATCTCATCGATGATCACGTTGGTGTTAGCACCTAAAAATATTTAGTTAAATTAAATAGTTAACACTAAATTCCAACATGAAAATTTTTTAACATTGTATAAATACGTGTATACGAATGAAAAACATACCAATATCACCATCAGCACCAGTATCGTTAGTAGATCGCGGAACTTTCGGCTGCGTCGCCATTGTAAATGATGAACCTCGAACCCGGGAAAACAGGATATAAAATGGCCACTGGAACAGTAAAACAAAACTAATTGAAAAATCAGTATTCGAGGAAAATGCAATCAAGAAATTTTTTAAATATTGGGAATAAGGTAAAGAACATCATAGTATCTTCAAAAGTTTCTTTGATCGATCATTTATTCTTTTATTGCGCATTATTTGAACAGATTTTGCACTAAAGTATGATTTGTGTTTGTCATTCAGTTTATATATAATTCTGGAAAATTTAGTTTAAGCTTCGTTTTTGACGTTGAGGAAATGAAACTCTGTATTAATAAGAACTTTTCGATATTCATGCAGAACAATATATCTGACACTTTTGAAAATTGCGAAATTTGTAGTATTAATTTAACTACTGCATGAACATGCAGGTTATAAAATGTTTTTTGTTGATTCATGAGCTACTTCGAGTCAGCAATCTTTTCGATAGATTAAAACCATAGAGTTACATAGAACGGTGTATCTAATATTTCTTCAAACATTTTCTTCACATTCTTTATATTCACAGCATCATCTTTATTCCCATCACATATCTTGGTCCGTTTGTATCCGAACTTTGTGGAAATGATCCTGAGATGTTTGCAAAATGCATTCACCGCCTAAAACTCTGCTGTTTCGCATCTTTTTCAATCTGAGTAATTGAGCTTTGATGACATTCTGGTTGACGATGCAGTTCGATTTCGAATGCTGCCTATAAGATACGATTTTTGAACATCAACTCTCTTTTAATATAAAGCTTCACCAATTAAATACATTGGATGAATAATAATAATAAGTTCAAACCTATTTTAAAATATTTAATCTACATTGGTTTTACTTTTCTTCTGTGGATTATCTCTATTTATTCAACACACGTTTCCCCTGCGCTTCTCTCGTTACACACTGTTCGACTTAGTTATTTGCAATTTGCGTTTACCGTTGCATATGGACGGTCAAATGCCACATTTTCATTAGGAATTCATTTCGCGTTTTCAATAACACGGAATCATAAGTTCATAATTGCACTCATTTTACACAAAAATCAATCGAAATTTTAATCCTACGTGCGTTGTTAATTATCCGATACTCCCAGCCATAATTCAAGATTCAATATTCAAGGCTCAATAATCTATGGTATAAAAAACCTCGCAGCTGTATGTGAGCATAGGATATTCATATGAAAACAATAAAAATAGATACAAAATAAATGAAGGCACTAGGAATATTGACAATTTTGTAGTTGGATAAAAATGTCACGTATTCTCTCCGTATGATGGAAAAATATTCATTTGAATATATGTCATGTTTTATAAACGGGATGTCGGGTGAAACTATTAGGCATAAATATTTATAATTTGTACTTGAAAATCCTTTCACTAGATGATTGTATGACATCTGACGTTAGGGACTACCATAAGAAACAACGCGCACCGAATAGAAGAACCGACGAACAGGATGTGGAATATCAAGTGAAAGTGAGTGACCGGATGTGAAATAGATGCCTCAAATTGTGCGTTTTTGAGTTCACTATTTTACAAGTTAGAATTAGATCTAATCGAACTCTTCTGCGAGGCAGCGTATCCAAATTAAGGTGAACCAGTCGATCCTTATATGGTGGGTTGCGGAGACCGACAACCATTTTAGTTGATCTGTGATAAATCCTTTCGTGCAGCTTGATGTCATTTTGTAGCCATAGTGCCCAAGCTTGCACTGAGTCATTCATCACTGGGTTAATATACGCATTTATGAGCATGGGGAATGTTTCACTGGAAAAATGTCCGAAAATAGACCGAATCATGCCTAGCATGCGGCTAGCTCGGTTGTACACTGCTGCGCATTGCATGCCATTCTTAAGATTTCCACTAATCAGTAGGACGAGGTTTTTTTCTTTGGTTGTCCATTTCAGTTGTTTTGATCGAATGTTGTAAGACGAATGCAGAATAGTAAATCGCCAGGTGAGGACGGAATTTCCGTTGAACTTATTAAAGTCTGTGCCGACGTATTATTATCTCCGCTACATCGGCTGTTTTGTTCCTCATTATATGATTTTATATCACATCTGAATTCATTTCTCACAGTTGAAAAATTAATGAAACTTCTCAACCTAGATGTCTCATTAAATGAACTATACAATCATGGCATTGCTGGATATTAACAGTGATATCAGTTTTTCAACATTCATAATGAACATTCACCCGGTCCCTTAGTATTTATTTTCCAGATTACCTCTTTACATCCATGTGAAGAATTCCGACTCACAAACGAGGCAACACTGCGACACCGAATCTTCTACGAACACCCACAAAAGACATTGTTCATTCAAAACATATATTCGACAATAACAATGTGTTCCAACTGAACATTTTTGAAGATTCTGACTCTTCGAGATTCCTCAAATCTTCGATGTTCCGGTCCATCGTTCTTTAATATTCTTCGTGTCATTTTCCCCTCACCCGATTTTCCTTTCATACAATAACCTCTCATATATTTCTGTAAAACTGATTGATTATCATTCACCTTAACCATTTTAACTAACGAAAAATTCCCAGCACCCATAACCTTGAAAATGTTATTATTTATTGTCCATTTTTATGCTTTATGTAAACAAACAACTTTGATAATTATCGATCATGCTTAGCATGCCTTGGAATTCCAAGAAGAAAATATTTATTTATTCATTTATTCAATTACAGTAACGCAAAATATCTGAATTGTTCATTTAATTTTTCAAAATAAGAAACGGGTGGTCGACGCGTTATTCACTTCACGGCCGTTAAAACGAAACTTCCAAAATCCCTGTTGTTCTCTAAACAACACGTTTTGTGCTTCGAGATGACTCGAAATTCTTTCGCATACAATTCGCTCCATAACTTTTGAGATCACTGGAAGGAGTTTAACAGAGCGGTAATGTGCTGGGTCAGAACGAGTTGCACCTTTGTAGATGGGTGTTATGGTTCCTCTCTTCCAGTCATTTAGTACAACGCCTTCCCTCAAAGAGTGATTAAATAAATCACAAAGTGGTTCCCACAATTGATTGCCGCATAACTTCAAGATTGCAGGGGTGATTCCGCCAGATACGGGAACTTGTTGATAATAATGATATATTCTTGGACATCCAAGGCATGCAATACATGATCAGTATATCAAAATTTGAACACCAGAAGAAAATAGAACAGTGCAAGTGACCGAACTGAGCGGGATTTTAAAACATATTTTTTTATTCAATAATGGAAAGGAATATACAGTAGGTAAGAAAAAATTCTTAATGTCTAATAACAATAAAATTTCATGTAAATTGTGTCCAGATTTACGAATGGCAAGGATGCGAGAAAAAATTGAGAACAGAAATGGAAGTTAATTATGGAAAAACTGTAGCGAAATGTAATGAAGCTGATTAACAAATTTTGGTTCGATTTGTCGACAATTCTTCAAGAGTTTTGCATCACAAAATGTATTCTACTCCCATGCTATTTACCGCACCCTCTCTCATCCCTCACAGTTATTTCTTACATTTTCTCATTCCGGTGGATTTATGTTCTTCTTTCAATCTTTTCAACTAACCTTTCCGTGAAAACGTGAATTTATGCATGTATAAGTTATTTATCAATTTTTTATGACAACTTCATTACCATTCGCTAAGTCTTTCCATAATCCTTAAGATAAACTCTTCTCTAGATATTCTATACTCTCATGGGTTCCCAGGTTTCTAATTCCACATCTTTCTCCACCTATTAGTATATCATGATGTCTTATGGTATTCTCTGGATAACTGGCCATTCAAGTGTCAGGTTACCGGACCCTAGATGTGGTGCTACACATGTTCATCGTAACCCTGTGTTTTATAATCATTTTTACCATATGACCATATCGTTAACCGTATCTGATTATATATCTGCATATATTAGTATATCATGAGGCCAGATAGTATTCTCTGGATAACTGGCCATTCAAGTGTCAGGTTACCGGACCCTAGAAATGCCTTTACACTAATTAATCTCAACATTGCCTTCGATAACATTTTCTATACACCATTATGTATATAACTGTTTTTTTTATTTCTCATGAGGCCTAGAAATGTCTCATTTTTTATCTTAACCTGCAAAATATTAAAAATCTACCAAAAACGAAAAAAACGTTAAAAACTAAAAACTAAAAAAACATTGTTTTTTAATGTAATTCTTATTTCTTAAATGATGTACTATTTTACTTTGATGACCTCTCACCGTGCTGGTGAAAAGAAAATCTTTCATTATATTTCAGTGTCTTCCAATAACGAACCATCACTGTAATTGGCTCGAAATCTATCCGCCCGAGATTTGTTCCGTATGCGATTCATTCTCCTGCACATAACGGAAATCCGGCTGGTGAACAAATTTTGGTTCGATTCGTCGACAATTCTTCAAGAGTATTGGAGCACAGCACCCCACTGCCTACTCCCTGCTATTAGCCACACCCTCTCACATCCCCTAAAATTTCTTAGATTTTCTTATTCCGATGGATTTATGTTCCCTTTTCAATCTTCTTAACCAACCTTTCCGTAAAAACATGAATTTATGCATATATAATTTATTTATCAATTTTTTATAACAACTTCATTAAAATTCGCACCACTTTTTACATGATTACCTTCCATTTCTGTTCACCATTTGTTTCTCGCATCCTTGCCATTCGTAAATATTGACATAATTTAAATGAAATTTTATTTCTATTAGACATTGAAATTTTTTCTTAGCTACTGTATATTTATTTCCCTTATTGAACGGAAAAAATGTTTAAAAATCCTGCTCACTTCGAACACTTGCACTGTACTATTTTCTTTTGCTGTTCAAATTTTTATAAACTGATCATGTATTGCATGCCTTGGATGTCCAAGAATATATTATTATCATTATTTTCGTTATCTGCAGGAGACTAAATCGCAACGGAACAAATCTCGGGTGGATATATTTCGAGCCAGTTTCAGTGATTGTTATTCAAAGACACTGGAGTAGAATGAAGGATACTCTCTTCACTAGCACGGTGAGAGGTCATCAAAGTAAAATTGTACATCAATTAAACAATAAGAATGCACATTAGAATAGAATGTTTTTCATTTTTTCACGTTTCTGTTTGGTAGATTTTATTATTTTGCACGTTTGGATAAAAATGTACCATTTCTAGGCCTTTTTCGAAATAAAAGACAGTTATATACATAATGGTGTACAGAAAATGTCATGGAAGGCGATGTTGATATTATTTAGTGTAAAAGCATTTCTAGGGTCCGTAACCTGACACTTGACAGAGAATACTAACGGACCTCGTGATATATAAATATGTGTAGAAAGATGTGGAATTAGAAACATGGGATCCCATGAGAGTATAGAATGTCTAGAGAAGAGTTTATCTTAAGAATTTGGGATAGTGAGTGAACGGAAAGAGTTCCTACAAGCGTTTTAAATATTCATGTAGATGTGCACATACGGAAATGTACAGGAAGAGAATTCCAAATTTATACCTATCTAATTACGGAGAAGTTACGTCTTACTTTAGCGCGAGACAAAGAAATATTCAATAGCTTTGTTCGATTGTGCAGATCAAATTGAATATAATCGCGAATGCGCATGCCAGACTGAAGCTTAACTCGCTGCTAAGTAATGATTCGGAAGAAACGAAGCAGATTCAGACGAATTCTGCGTAGCCATGGTGGTTTGACACTCAGCAAATTACACTTTTCAAGATAAGGCAAAGGGTTAGAATAGCCAAAAGTTATTTTGGTGAAAGTACGTTGAAGTCTCTTTAAGAGAAAACAATCATGCTTTCCATTGTGGGATTATATGATACTACAATATTCAAGAATTGGCAGGACCTTCATTTTATATAGTGCAATTTTACTTTCTTGTAATTGGAATTTATGGCTAATTAAGCCAAAGTTTTGTCGTGCTCTCGTGAGGAGATGTCTTGCTTGCTGATTAAAGTTGAGAGAATAGGAATACTCAAACTGTGAATGTGTTGCTGCACTATTTCACAATTGATGCATATATCTCATATAGACTCCGGCACAATTAGTGCTGACAATTCCGAAAGTTGTAATGCATCCTTGGGGTGAAACCTCGTGAATAAATACTGGCGAGAGCGTTAGCGGATTCCAGCATATAATCAGTTAGATCGTTATCCGTCATGATCGGAAAAACCCCGGGTTTTAGCTTCGTAGTGTTGTTAACGGTTAAATAAACCAGTTTGGGATTCAGCTGCATTCTTACTGCCAGCTGGAGCTGGTGATATTGTTTGTCCTCCCGGATGAGATATGTGAAATGATTCCGGAATTCGTGAAAGTTTGTCCAGGTCAAAACAGTTCTGGCGACCATGTGAATAACCCATGCCAAATTTAGCTTTGTCAACAATTTTATAGTGCGACAGCGAATTCTGTTGTGTGGTTCTATGCGATTATGTTTTGAGACATAGTTAGAATTTAAATGTATCATGTTGATGATGTAATCTTTCAGCATTGTGCAATGCGAGTACGGACCATTAAATTTTATATTATGTTCATCGAAAGCCCCCATTGTTTCCATCAAACCAATGTAATCCACTATGCTATTTCGGTTTGTTTGCTTTATCATTCTACTGGCTTTGCACAGGTATTGAAATAGCAGAACGAGGCGGCAGCTTTGACCCAGCGAAGGGTGATACGGCCGTGGATTCGTCTGTTAGGACTAGGTCTAGAACAGATGTCTGTTGCAAAGTTCGTTGTCGTGTATAAACGAATACATGAATTAACCAGCGGATGTAATTCAACAGTTTGCGAAATTTGTAGTCTAGGGATCTTGGTGGATGCTAAAAAAGCGGACAGTTTGAAACTCGGCAAGTTTCTTTGTTCTCACTATCGCATATATTGATTCATACGTTTATTCGCTAAATATGGTGCTTTCTAAATACTCGAAACACACAACGTGTCACTCCACGATCGAATAAATGTTCAGTCGTACTAGACTGTAATATGTCGACTCTACTCTCTTCTTCTTCAACCGCTCGCGAATATCGTTAGCCTTGCAATCAGAAATCTTTTCGAAACAACCTCACTCCAGGGTATACTACCGGATGATTGGAAACGAGCGGCGGTAATAGCCATATATAAAAAGGGTCCCATTTCGGATGAACGCAACTACAGGCCAGTAAGCCTGACAAGCATTCTTTGCAAGTGCTTGGAAAAAATCATTCGGCACGAGGTATGTAAACATTTGGTAACCAATTCCTTACTATCCGATGCCTAGCACGGATTCTGGAAAGGAAGGTCCTGCCTAACCAATCTTCTAAGCTTTCTTGACGAAGTGACATTACGCCTCGATGAAGGAGAGTAGTCGAAGTCTGCTATCTTGATTTTCAAAAGGCATTTGACTCGGTGAACCATAGGTACCTTCTGCACAAACTAAGTATGTGTGGCGTCACAGGTGACCTAAATCGATGGTTAGACAGCTTCTTAACTAATAATAATAATAATATATATTCTTGGACATCTACGGCATGTAACACATGATCAGTTTATCAAAATTAAAACAGCAAAAGAAAATATCACGGTGCAAACGACCGAAGTGAGCGGGATGTTTATACATTTTTTTCCGTTCAATAATGGGAACGAATATACAATAAGTAAGAAAAATTCTAATGTCTATTAACAATAAGGTTTCATTTAAATTTTGTTAGGATTTACGGATTGCGAGGATGGGAAAACATGAAGAACAGAAATGGAAGGTAATTATAAAAAACTTGGAGTGAATTGTAATAAACTGTCATAAAAAATTGACAAATTAATTATATATGCATCAATTCATGTTTTTTTACGAAAAGATTGGTTGATAAGATGGGAAAGGGAATATAAATCCATCAGCATAAGAAAATCTAAGAAATTCTGGGGGATGAGCGAAGGTGTGGTTAATAGCATGAGAGTAGGGTACGCTGTGTGCTCCAATACTCTCGAAGAATTGTCGACGAATTGAACCAAAATGTTTTCACCAGCCGGGTTTTCGTTATCTGCAGGAGAGTGAATCGCAAATGGAACAAATCTCGGGCGGATAGATTTCGAGCCTGTTTGAGTGATGGTTCGGTATTCGGAGACATTGGAATATAATGAAAGATATTTTATTCACCATCATGGTGAGAGGTGATCAAAGTAAAATAGTTCATTATTTAAAAAAATAAGAATCTACAATAAAAACATAATGATTTTCAGGGTTTTTTTCACTTTTTTTATTTTTTGGTAGATTTTTTTGCAAGTTTGGATAAAAATGTGACATTTATAAGCCTCATATGAAATAAAAGACAGATATATACATAATGGTGTATAGAAAATATCATGGAAGGCAATGTAACAAATAGACAAATGTGATACAATTCCCAACCTATGACGAGACATGCATAGACCCTATGTAACCTGACACTACAGCAGCGTTATAAATAGATAATCAGAGAAATAATTTTTTTTAGATGTTTCGAAATGTTTTTTAGAGAGACATTTGTTTACGATAGAAACCTGAATTGAAACAATAAGGATAACTATGTTCAAACAAAAAGTTGGTAAGATAAGCCTTAAGAGATACAATAAGTAAAGGTACATATAATACTAGTCCCAGGTTTTGATGTATGTATGATGTATGTATGAAAGCACAAGCATGATCCAGGCAAAGTGCCGCACAGTCAGAGACTGCACGTGGGCTAAGATACTGTCAGGTTGACCAGGCCTAGACAGATATGAGGGGGGAGTAGAAATAGATGTAACATACATAGACACTAAGTAACCTGACACTTAATAATACCATGTATTTTGGTCACTGTGAAAAGTTCTATACGTGTGCTAATGTACAAAATACTTACAACTGTTTCAATAACCAGGAATACCGTGACAAAATATATTGTATATAGAAGTGTTTATTTTGAGAATTTCGCATAGCGATGGAGCAGTAAGAGAATCTACGAGTGTTTTAAATTTACCTGTAGATGTGCACATGCGAAAATGGAGTGGAAGAGAATTCCAAAGATGCGCATACCTAATTAAAAAGAAGTTTTGTCGAACTTTAGTGCGAGTAAGGGGAATATGTAATAGCCTCATTCGGTTACGTCGTATAGAACGATTGCCATCTTGAAAGCGCATGGTAGATCTAAGCTTAACTTGGTGCTCTGTGATGATTTGGAAGTGAAGAAAAAGATTAAGGCGAATTCTGCGTAACCATAGCGGGTCAACATCTAGTAGATTGCATCTTACTTTATAAGATGAAGGATTAGAGTAGCCTAACATGATTTTGCTAATTTGTAGTAGACCAGATTACTACAATAATGTCCCTAAGAATGTTGGAGAAAAGACACAGGAGATGAAAGGTTTATGGCGGTAGCCAAAACGTGAACAGAGCATTCACGATGCACGCACGAACGATCGGAAGTTAACAATTGTCAAGGTCAATTTTTTGATAAGGAAAAACAAGCGGTATTACACAGCCCTCTCCAAGAAGTCTGGTCAGCGAAGACTTCAGATCAGGAGTTGCCAGTAGCGTAGAGCATGCAAGTGTCAGGTTACCCCGGGTAGGAACGTAGTCTCTCAGCAACCAGTCACATAGAAGTCAGTCAGGGCGCTCGGTCTGCGTGGGTCCATCTTCAGTAGTTCGAGAGTATGATGTACGGTGAACAGATCAGGACTAAGCCAAGTAGCGTCTCACATGTGAGTTAACGTACTGCCGAGCCGCCTCACATGAAGTGAACAGCTGCTAGCGAGATTTTCCCGTTTGGCGTGGTCTTAGTATGAACCCAATTTGAGCAGAAACAGGCGCATTCGTAGGCTTGAATACAAGAACCAGAAGCTTCGAAAACACAGTCCCTGCTCAGAATTTCCTGTGTCCCGAAGAAGGATGGTAAACGGCCGCGCCAGGAGAATCGGTTGGCGCGTCAATCTGGGCTGGTAAGGACCTTGTGTGACGTGACAGGCGTGTTGGAACAATTGTGCTCTTGTTGGTGGCTAGGGCTACCGGGTGAGTTGGGGGCAAGCGTAGGTGGACCAGGAAGGGTGCGCGATTCGGTGGCATCAGCGGTGGGTGGGTGCGTACCTGAGGGAAGAAAAAAGAAAACTCCCTGGTGCATGGGTTTAGGGCCACGACCGAGTGATTAGAATGAGGTACGAAATAATGCACGCGTGTATGCCAAAAGATATGAAAGTATTAACTATTTACAACAAAATCAGCGAATCGAACGGGTTGCCGTTTGGCACGTTTAGTTCCTGTAGTGGCCGGCTCTGGGTTAGCAGTAGGGACAGGAGGGGTAATGACCAGTGGTGCCGGGGTTGGCGTTGGGTCATGTGGGATAACTTCCTCGTCCATGAAAGCCGGTTTGACTCTGTCGATTGAGACAGTGTCATGCTTGCCGACACGGTCAATGACGACCGTCTTGGGAGAGCGCCGAATTACTCTGAACGGTCCAGTATAAGGAGGGTGAAGAGGATGCTTCACCATGTCATTCCGGAGAAAAACATGTGGACAATCAGCCAACTCCTTTGGGACATGTGATGATTTGGCCTGAAGCCGCGGGGGTGATGGGCGAAAACGACCCATGTAATGGCGCAAGCGCGCCACGTAATCGCCGTAGGCGAAGGGTGATTGTTTGTGTGGGGCGACATACTCGCCAGGTAGAGCGATGGCGCGACCGTATGTCAATTCGGCTACGGTAGCCTGCAAAGGGGTTTTAAAGGTTGACCTCAAACCTAGGAGGACGATCGGTAGGACTTCGGTCCAGTCAATACCTCCATGCGCCATCAATGCCGCTTTCAGTTGCCTGTGCAACCTTTCGACCATCCCATTCGCCGCGGGGTGGTAAGCTGTAGTTCGGTGATGCTGGCAACCCAGAGTAGCTAGCAATTTACTGAAGGCACCATCGAAATGGGAACCTCGGTCCGTAGTGACAATACCCGGACAACCGAACTGTGCCACCCAACGCTCGAAAAAGGCATGTGCAACTGTCTCGGAAGAGCAGTTGTGAAGTGGGATGGCCTCAGGCCACCTGGTGAAACGGTCGATTATCGTGAGGATATATATGTGGCCACGTGAAGGGGGCAATGGGCCGACTAAGTCTACGTGTATGTGTGAGAAGCGCTCATCCGGTTCGACAAAAGTTCCTAATGGACTCTTGGTGTGTCGATGGATTTTCGTGAGCTGGCATTCACGACACGCTTTTGCCCAACTTCGAATATCCTTACTAGCTTTTGGCCAAATAAATCGAGCCGTTATCATTTTAACACTGGCACGAATGCCAGGGTGGGAGAGATTGTGTAATCCCTCAAAAACGCGCCGCCTGAATGCAGATGGAATCAGTGGTCGGGGTGTGGTTTGTGAAACGTCGCACAGGATATCGCCCGAGCCGTCAGGCAAGGGTAAAAGTCTAATGTCAAGGGAAGTGGAGTCCCTGAGCTGTGCTGTTTCAGTGTCAGCAGCTTGCGCTGCGGCGATTTCACCGAGGTCGATGGAGGACGGCAACTCTACTACATTTATTCGAGAGAGTGCATCCGCGACCGGGTTTTGGGCACCTGCGATATGTTGTATGTCAGTCGTGAATTGACTGACAAAATCCAGGTGTCGCGTCTCTCTAGGAGAATATCGCTATGATGACTTGCTGGATTCAGAAAGACATCAATCTTCGGCAGCGTATTTACCACCGAACCACAAAGCTTGTACCCGGACTTGACATACTTGACTTATTCCTGTGAACTCCTGTTGGAGCATAGGGCTGCAACAACGCCACGCCAGCGAACTCTGTCCTGGGCTGCTATCCTCAGCTGAGTCCATGTCATTCCGGCATCCTTCGCTTCACTCACGACTGATCTTCTCCACGATTGCTTGGGTCGTCCCACTTTCCTTTTACCTTGTGGATTCCAGTCTAGTGCTTGTCTAGTGACGTTATCAGCTGGTTTGCGGAGTGTGTGACCTATCCACACCCATTTTCTTTTCTTGATGTCCTGATCAACGGGGTTCTGGTTGGTTCTACGCCATAGGTCTGTGTTTGAAATCTTCTCAGGCCACCTGATGTTAAGAATGTGGCGCAATCACTTGTTGACAAATGTTTGTATCTTGTTGGTGATGTTGTGGGTAACCCGCCATGTTTCGGACCCGTAGAGAAGGACTGCTTTTACGTTGGTGTTAAAGATGCGGACTTTGCTGCGCTGGGACAAGGCCTTAGATTTCCAGATGGGGCGCAGGGTGTTGAACACTACCCTTGCTTTGCTGATTCGGCTCTTGACGTCGTCTTCTGTGCCACCATCAATGTTGACCACGCTTCCAAGGTAAACAAAGCGGTCAGTCTCCACCACGTCTTTCCCCTTAGATGCAGTGGCTGCTGTAGTTGGTTGTTCAATCGCATCACCTCGGTTTTCTTTATGTTGATTTTCAGGCCCGTCTTCTCTGCCTCTTCTGCTAGGCGCGTTAGCTTATACTGTGCATGCTGTTGCTTGTGAGACAGGAGGCTGATGTCATCCGCAAAGTCAAGGTCTTCGAGATGTTTGGTGGGGGTCCACTGGATGCCGGTGTTGCTGTCCTCTGTGGTTCTTCTCATAATCCAGTCTATGACGATCAAGAAAATTATCGGCGAGAGCATGCAACCTTGCCTCACTCCAGTCTTCACTGGGAAGGGGTCTGGCAGCTTTCCGTTGTGGATGATCTGGCATGATGAGTCCTCATAGAGCTGTTGGATGATGTTTTAATAATAATAATAATAATACTATATTCTTGGTAAACCAAGGCATGCAAAACATGATCAGGTTATCAATGTGTACAAAATAAATAAATTGTAAAAATGTCCTTATCAAGCGGATTTTTTGAATATTTTTCAGTTTAATAAAGGATGGTAAATTTACAATGGTAAGAAAGTTAATTTTTTTTCGCGCAATGTCACACATTAATAAAGATTCATCTAGATTTCATCAAATTAAGCAAATGGAGAGGATCCCATAGATTCTGGAGCAGGGATTGAAGAAAAAGAAAAAAATTATAAAAGAAATGGTGCGCATGAAGATTTAATTGTCACAGTAAAAATGAATTTATGAAATAAAGAAAGTTCTTTTATGAATATATAAATTGACTTCTTGGAAATGCGGGTGGATGTGATTGAAGAAAAGTATATAAAAAACCGAAGTTAAATTGAAAAAAATATAGAAAATGGAGGGGATGAGGAGAGATTGTGGTTTAATTTGTATGAGGTTTGGGCCAGTTGTACGATCCAGAAAGTTGAAGAATTGTCGGAAATAGGGGAACCAAAACTGTTCGTCAGTAGGGCTTTCGGTCCATATAGAAGAATCAGTCGTATGCCGAAGGAGCAAGGGCCAGTGTCGGAGTTGGTTTGTGAGTCGGAGACACTGGAACACAATTAGAGATATTCTCTTTACCATCATGGTGAGAGGTTATCAAATAGAAATAGTAAATCGATTATAAACGATAAAAAAGATCAAAAAACAGTATTTTTGCATTTTTGGCGTTTTTTTTCTTTTTTTGTTTTTTTAGTAAATATATTATGACAAAAAATATTTTCATATATAAATGGGTTTAATATAAGCAGATCACGGTTAAGGATATGGTCATATGGTAAAAATGATTATAATACGCACGGTTACGATGAAGAAGTGTAGCAATGTGACGAGACATGCCTAGACCTTAGGTAACCTTACGCTACAGCTGCGTTATAAAAGATAATCATAAAAATTAATGTTTTAGATGTTACAATTTTTATTTATTTATTTAAGGATAACTATGTTTAAGCCAAAAGGTGGGTGAAATAAGCCTATTGAAGTGAATGTACAAGCCTGATCCAGACAAAGTGCCGCACAGACAGACACTGTATGTGGGCTGAGATACTGTCAGGTTGTCCAGGCCTAGACAGATACAATAGAGATACAATAAGTATAGATACATATACTACGAGTCCCAGGTTTCGATGCAACATACATAGACCTTAGGTAACCTGACACTTAATGAAACAATGTATTTTGTACATTGTGAACTGTTCTATGCGTGTGCTAATGTACAAAATACTTACAATTGGTTCAATAACCAGGAATACCGTGACAAAATATATTGTCTATAGAGGTGTTTATTTTGAGAATTTCACATAGCGATGGAGCAGTAAGAGATTCTACGAGTGCTTTAAATTTACCTGTAGAAGTGCACATACGAAAATGGAGTGGAAGAGAATTCCAAAGATGTGCATACCTAATTAAAAAGAAGTTTTGTCGAATTTTAGTGCGAGTAAGGGGAATATGTAATTTCCTCATTCGGTTACGTCGTACATAACGATTACAATCTTGGAAGCGCATTGTGGACCTAGGATTAAATTGGTGCTCTGTGATGATTCGGAAGAAAAGAAAAAGATTAAGGCGAATTCTACGTAACCATAGCGGGTCAATGTCTAGTAGACTGCATCGTACTTTATAAGATGAAGGATTAGAGTAGCCTAACATGATTTTGCTAATTCTACGTTGAAGGCTTTCTAAGAGTATACAGTCACGCCTAGCAATGTGAGAGTAGGCTATATTACAGTAATCAAGAATCGGTAATACTTTCATTTTATATAGACTCAGTCTACTTTCACGAAGGAGGAATTTTTGATTGATCAAACCAAAATTCTGTCTAGCTTTTGCTATGAGAAATCTTACTTGTTCGTTGAAATTAAGAGATGAAGAATACCTAAATCCCAAGTCTTTGATTTCGTTAGAAGGTGCGAGTGGTGTATTGTTGAGAATGATACTAGCAGGGGGTATTGAGCAGCGTATACCCATGAATTGCGTCTTCAGAGCTGAGAATTCTAACCCCCATTGTGAGCCTCAACTTGAAAGGGTTGAAAGATCATCTTTGAGGGAGTCTATAGCCTGTGATATCTCTATGGCTGGGAAATCTAAAACAAGTTTAATATCATCCGCAAAGATAAAGAGCTTTGAGTTTTTTTACAAAATGTTGCACATCAATAATATATATAAGGAAAAGGAGAGGACCTAGGACGTTACCCTGAATGACTCAACTTGGTATAGGTTGTGTTTCAGAGGATATGCCATTAACGGAAACGGAGAAGGTACGATCAGAAAGATATGAACAAAACCAATTAAATAGGGGTCCGGAAATACCAAGTGATGATAATTTTCGAAGAAGAAGAGAATGAGGAACCTTATCAAATGCTTTGGTAATGTCTAAGAAAACTGTCAACACAGCTAATCCGTGATCTATG
>JACCGJ010017581.1:0-15022 GCA_013407085.1 Atriophallophorus winterbourni
CATTCATTCATTCATATCAAGGACATACTATCAAATCACGCTCCATTGCTAATAGCAATTTCATTGGTGACCCATGTCTCCAGGAAACTGGATTCAACCTTGATCCCGGTCCTGCGTTTCCATTCGTCTGTTTCCGTATGATCCTCGTCGGAGCTCACCATTTCCAATGCTAACCTCGTTCATCCAAAACAAGACCAGAGAACGCCACTCGTTCAAAGCGTTTATTACCCACACGGCACGAATCACACACAGTGACAATTCAGTTATATGCAAATCAACTCATCAAAGGTGATGCCTGGATGTGTTATTTGTCTGGAGATGGCATGCCAACCGTTACCGTTTGAACCGTCACACCGTCGGGCTATTTCGACCAATCGTGACGAATGGCACATTGTACAATACCAGCTATTGTTCTCCATTACTCTTGTTTCCAATCATCTTGTCACTCAGACCGTTCTTCCGAAACCCGAGTTTGCAATTGTTGTCTAACTCTCGTGTGATCCTCGAGGGTGATGTTCCGTTTATCATCATTCGCTAGTCTTTCTACAATGTGCCTCAATGCTTCGCTCACTTGCAATTTATGACGAATATCTTTAATTTTTCTCGTTTTCCTGTCCCCGGCAGACGTCGCATATTGTTCGATCAGTTTCACAGTATCCGCTATCCCCCCGGGTTCATTCCTCGCGATGATTTGACCAGAGCAAACCAGCAGTTGGATTGGTAAATGTTTGTGTGAACTACTCTTTCCACTTCATTGCTTTAATAACGCTGAATGTACTCACGGCGATCGTGGACTTGAGCGTGTCATGTTGAATACGTTCGTAACATCGCGTACTTCTCTATTAATATCTACTAGCTCTCCTATATATTACGGAACTGCTGCTGACTATTTTGACAGCGCAGTACTTTTAGCAAGTGCGCGTGGTGCGAGCAATCCATTAGTGCAACCTTCACCAAAGTTGATCTTATTGTCTTCACATGATAGGGACAACCAGTACGAAACCAACAGCGGGGTTTTGTTGTTGGCCTCCTTCGCCATCGAGGCAAGCGCGCCTGTCCAACTTTGGTTAGACCCGAAGTAAGCTTCTTCGATCCACCCTTCCAAGTTAGCGGCTGACCACCAGCTACAGTTTTCTATTCTCTACCAGCTGACGCATAGAGCGCTTGGCGTGGTAACCGTTCAGGTTTCATGCGCAGTACGACCTCAGTTAATGGCTGTCTGAAGGTTAACACTCCGTTGCTTCCTGAGACGCGGCGCCTGAACTCAGATTTGTCAACGTGGTGTTGCCACCGAACCATTAACCTCACGGATGGTTTCACCCAGACCTTGTGGATTATGGCTACAGATACTAATCAATTGGTAAAGCCTTCTTATGTTACCAATAGTCGATGCTGTGTACATCTCCGAGGCGCGTTCTTTCCATCAAAACTCCCGGCCGCGCCTCAGAGCATTTTTGATTAGGAGTCTAAGGTACTTACGATCAACTTCACACGGTGCTGTTCGAGTAGCGTGAGGGACTCAGAAGAAATCCAGCGGTGTGACGGTTGATGAGAGACTTTGCAGCTTTCCGAAGCACAGTCGCAGACTGCTTGCTTACACTACCGGCTGACTTTTTGAAAGGGAAACCGAAAGAGTATCCCAAAATTTGTTATTTATTTCAAGTAGCGATGAAGCGTTTGTGTCTATTATTGGACAACACACAGGTACTGCACGGTTGCATAACCGTAGCTTTGGGCGCCCACAGAGTTGCTCCTACCAGAACGCTCGATAGATAGAGGCCAGACAAGCGCTGTTTCAACATACTTTCTTGTTTGACCTCGGTCCGTAGGTTTATGCTGCGTCCCGAATTGAAGGTTGATTGTTACGAACACTAAAACGTAATCAGAATCTGCACTGGTACTCCAGTACGATCTGAAGTTTTTTACACTACCTCGCCTCATCGCTATATGGTCAAGCTGCACCGAACTACGTTGTTATTGGCGCTACGTGTGTACGTCTTTCTAGGCCTGGGCAACATGACTGTACCTTAGGCCGCATGCAATCTATGACTGTATGGCACTGCCTTGATCTGGCAGTAGCCTGGTCAATGTGCATACAAAGGGGTAACGATCGTATTCATAATCTATCGAGAATTGAAGTTGATCATCAGCAGGCCGCACTCCGGTCGACATCGACCAACAGAGGCCACGAATGAGAGGCCTGTAGAGGACTGAAGCCATTTCATTTGTTCTTGAGCTTTTATAAATACACTTTCTTTTCAGGTTTTTCTTTCACTAAAAGCTTACTGCAGTGTTACACGTGCATGTTGTTTGACCATAACTCTCGTTTCCTCGCTATCGATTCGGTATGCTAATGACCTTCATCCTTCCTTCCACCACTTTAGGTTAGGGGACCACATGCACACAAATCTTCGTGACTTGTACATGCACTTGAGAAAAGCCAATTATTACGTGGAGATTTTGTCATCACCCTACACGTGCTTCAATGCTCGAAATTACGGTAAGTATGAACCATTGAAACTAGTCCATCACTCTGAGACTGGTCCTTAACGTGTTGAGATGGCTTATATAACCCCTAATTCGTTGAGCCATGTCTAGTGTGTATGTATGTATGTATGGAAGTGTAAGATCACAAGTCTGATCCAGGCAAAGTGCCACGCAGTCATAGGCTGCACGTGGGCTGAGATGCTGTCAGGTTGAGAGGCATAAACAAATGCACGAAAGAAAATAAAAGTTGAAATGCCAGTGAGACTCAAGCGTGTTTCCACATCCAGCTCACATGTACTGTACGAATGCATATCTGTGCATTTGGGCGCCCACATAGTTATTTCTACCAGAGCACTCGATTGATAGAGGCCAGACAAGCGCTGTCTCAACACACCGTCTTGTGTGACCCCGACCATGACTCCAGAGACCCTTGTTAACATTGTCGCCATTATTACCTCATCATCTCAGTTGGGTTTGTGTATAATCTGGCCGCATACTACTATCAAATTATAGCGAATGTGCACAGCCCATTGTTCGTAATCTCAGATTACTGCTGCGCCTGATGGGAGGTTGTATGTTGACTGTTTTTGCTTTAAGCTCTTTCTGCTTCTAGTAGCAATAGCCGTAAATTGGATGCACTAATCTCTCTTTTTAAAGCAACTTATTTTAGTTGTCCGTGGAAGGCACTTCGTTGCCGTAACTAATGTCACACTGTAGTCTAAATGTATGTAATATTATCCGACTCAAACATCCTAACAGCGATTGTTATCCAACGTTTCTATCAAGTCTATTCTGCCTTGTCAGCTGCTGTTTGATTGGATTGTGTTTATTGTTCCAGGAACTTTGCTCATCGTCGACCCTGAGGATGAGTTTTTCCCCGCCGAGATTGACAAGCTTTACGCGGACGTGCTTGAACGCAGACTGTCGGTCGTGGTGTTTGCCGAATGGTACAACACTAGTGTGATGAATTCATTGCAATTCTTTGAAACCAATACAAGGTTCGTCATTGCTCATGTCATTATGCTTTGATAACTATCGGTCGGTGTATTGTTCGATTGATTGAAAGATAAACAAGTTTCAACTGATTGCTCCCTCTTGGAATCGTCCAACATCTTACATTCATGCATGAGCCAGGGTTCTCTCAGCCTATCCAAATCTAAACTGCTCCATTGTCAAGTAACGGTCACCTTGCGATCGGTTTACAGACCGTTTCATAATAGCTTCGTTGTGTTACCTTTTGGCCGACATCCCTGTTTCCATAACACATTTAAAAGGGTTTTTTATTTATCGATTATGAACTGGGCACAGTTAAATTTCACAACATTTCATAAGTTCCTTTAGTTCGCCCGACTTTATACTCCAAATCTGTAGTAAGTATTTCTATCTAGATTTTACCCTGTTGGCCTGTGCTTTTGCATGATGTTGACGTGGTCTATTTTGAACAGTCAATTGTTTTATGCAAATAGCATACGCTATGCGTCACGAAAGCTTGTCAAGCGCAAACTGCTCCCCTTCATACTATAAAGGTCGACTGCACAACACAGTCGTTCTTGATACGCTTATTTACGACTGCCAACCTCGGTCTATTCTAGTGGTAGATGTTTTGGCAACCGGTGTAAAGACCAGCCGGTCTCATCATGTAAGAAATGCCGATATAACCTCATTACTGCGGAGTCTGGTAGTGGCTGAGAAAATTGACCGGTTCGCCAGTCAATGGCATAGCGCGCTGAGATGACGAAACTCACCGTAGCGCTAATCTCAGCGGGTTGTATACGTTTGTCTTTGTGCGATCCATATTTGTAGGTTTACAATTTGTCCGGTGGGAAACGAATCCCCCCGATCACCAATGGAGGGCCCTCCTACAAAATGTGAAACAGTCATTGTATTGGGGCGCTCACACTCGCACACCACATCGAATTGTGGCCGTTTATGAGCGTCTTGAGCACTCGACCAGGAATCCGTTTTTTTTATTCTGTATTTGTGAACACCGTGGTTCGTTCTATTTAATAGTATCTTCAATATATAACTTTATAAATGCGATCATATTTTATGCTTCCGAGAAAAGAAGTCGCATTGTGACTAGGCTGCTCCTGTACCGTAGCGCGAAAACTTGTCGTAATTGACCCTATTGTTTTTGAAAAAAGCTCGGTTTAACCCGTTCGAATGCATCCGTTCAGTGTGTCGAATGCACCCTCCCCAAAGTAAGTTTTTCTTTGAATGAAAGTCAGAATCGCACACGTTGACTAATGGTATGTACTTCGAAAATCTTGTCTGATGTACGAAAATGATTTCATGGGTGTTGTCGCTCATCGGATGTGCCTATCTCTGACCCAATATTAGAACCTCATTCTGGCTTTGTGTTAAATCTTATTTTTCGGAATGTCTGCTGCTGCCGATTATGGTGCCTGGTATAAAAATGAGTTTTTGATTTGACGTCTATTTACCCCCGCGGTCTATTTCTATATAGCTAGTTTTAAACATAGCTCAGCTTTCAAACGTCACATAAACACATTTCACCTATTGAAAACCGTGTTCAATTCATTGTCGATTTAAAAATCGGTACAAACCATCATGTTTTCCCTGTTCAGACGCATGTGGTCTCCTGACACTGGAGGTTCTAATTTGCCTGCGTTGAACAATCTGCTGCACCCCTTTGGTATCGAATTTGGGTAAGCATTTCTCAATGATGAACCCCGCGCATTGTTGCTATTGATTTCGGTCTGCAAATGTGTGAAAGCGCACATGACCTTGTTGGCCTTTATTCACACGGCAAACTACCTGCTGATGATGTCATCTAGCTTGATGACGAAACGTTCACCAACAACTACACAAGCTCAGCGAACACCATCTGAACAAAACTACCAGCGCCCCTGTGTATGTGGGCATAAATGTGATGCAATCTGCACGACTACACGACGGCGTATCGATGGTTGCAGTTCATTGAAATCATCAGACATCATAAAATCTGTATCATGCATCACTGAGATATCTGACAATATCATGACGAAATGAAATGCGCTAGTTAGTGTTAGACCGGATGCCATGGAGTTTGTGTGTGACAGTTCCGTCCCTAGCAGATAGTCTCATTGGATTTCCTGCTTTACGCTTGGAGTATCGGAAAAAAAGCTGGGATTTTTTCCGGTTCATGATGTATTGGAGAATGAACACACTTCCTAGATGGCCTATAGCCTAACATTCGATCAAACAGTTAGGTATGATGGTCAGTAATGCGGAAACGCTCAAAAGCTTTCCCACGTACATCAATCCACTGGATCTAGAAACATTGGAGTCAGCCAGAAAATCACAAAGAATGATGGTACTTTAATCACAAACACAAATCAGCTGTTCCGCGGTAACGATTATTTACCTTCGTGTTTTGAACTTTATGACTACCATTCCAGTGAATGCTGGTGTGGTCTCTCGCGAATCATCAGCGCAACGTCCGTGCTAAATCGGTGCCGTATGTTAGTGTTTCGTTCTCTTGAAATTTGGACTTAATTGTACATGCACACATGGGATTTACGATCTATTGGGCAAATATTGCTACACAATTCAATGCTTGATGTTATCCAGGTAACTTTCAATGCCCCCAACAGCAAGCCTTTTTCAACTCTTCCTTGCATTGTAAACATTTACATCAGGACAAGCTTCAGAAGATGTATAGAAATGAACAATATTATAAACATGGAGGGCTAAAGCATAGATAGAATGGGATTATTCAGGTCACCGGCAAGTTCGACCAAAGAGTTTTGAAGTTTACTAACGAGGGCATCCATAAATGCCCGAAAAGTGTCTTACCAATGCGCGACAAATTCGTTTATGCTTGCATGTCTGTTCCCATTGGTAACTCTGATCACTGTGTTATCATGATTCTGCTTAAAGTTTATGCTGGTACTAGACATAAATGCCTAACTCGCGGGATCAGCAAAATGGAACTACCACCTCATGTGAAGTATACAATATTTCAGTCTCAATAAAAATGTTTAGTGTCGCAGAAATTCATATATTTCATGACCCGGATGTTTCCAAAGATTGTGACATTGTAACATCTTATCTCAGCTTTTGTTTTAACATTTGTGGCCTTAATGAGTCTATTATTCTAACTCCTTATCGGAATCTGTGTAAATTCAAAAAAGAAAGCCTATAAACATCGTGATCGTAATGGTATTGCGCAACTTTTCCAGTCAATTAAGCTTGAAATCTGACGCCTCGAGGGGGTTTTTATGAGCACATTTCTGGGAACTAGTGACAGTCGTCACTTTTGCTGAACCACCACCGACATCAATTCATTGAATGAATCTTTCATGCCCCTTATTGCTGATATTGACAGACAGCATAATTTCTTTTTACCCTCTTCTTTCGTTTACGCTTCATCGTTCATCTACGTAACTGAGCTCTTTTGTTCTCTTCTCGCTGCCTCATGGCCTAAGGTTGTAGGACCTGACATATCTGTCGCCCTTTGTATCAATATAAGGCGCTGGTGTACATTCGGCACCTACCGCATCCATGTTTTATCGATGCATGGATTGAGCAATAATACCTGACTGTTGCAAATCTGTGCGTATAGCTCCGATCCCTATGATAGATCCAGGGAAGTACCGCCAAGTTGGCTGTGTCGCAATTGCTCAGAATACTCGAAGGCATTGTGTCACGACAAGTGGCTTCCAGTCGGCAGTCACAAGATGTTTGTCAGTTTGCCTACCGTAGGAATCGTTCAATTGTTGATGCTCTTGCTTTGCTGAGGTATCTTGTTTCACGTTGTCTTGACGGTGAAACTGGATTATACCAATGCGTCCACAGTATAGTAAAAAGTTCTCTCAACAAGAACTGTCTGAATGTGGTGTTTCACTGAACATTTTTCGTTGGATTGCATCGTACTTCGAAAGTCGTCTCCAAGTTCTGTCGTGAAAGGCGAAGACTCCCGTGTGATACCGATTACACGTAGTGTCCTGCAGGGTGTAATACTGTCCCCATTCTTATTATCTGTTTACATTTCTGATCTTCCTTGTAACCCTTCTGCGGACGACCTTGCCGTCGCATTGAACCACAATAGTCGAGTCGACCAACATGCTTTAGAATCAATGATTACAAGTATTGATCAATGGTTATCCACAATTGGCTTATCTTTGAATTTACAAGCAACACAACGAAATGGTATTTTCCACCATAACTGGATAGCGATGTCGAGCTGTACATCAGAACATACCTCGTGTTTCATTTAATGACTCGGTGTTTGAAAGATGCTGTAGCTTCAAGTATCTTGACGTTACAATGTCCGACTGACTTGCCTGGACCAATCATATGACCACTCAATTCTTGAAACTTCGCCGGCTATCATTCTATCCACTTCGCATCCGTTCTCTCTCCATCCGGCCTAACTTTGTTTTTTCTTGCATTGTTCCAAACTTTTGTGCATCCCCCATAATTTTCTCCGGTCTTCTGGACAAAGATTTTCTGCTAATCAGAAGTGGCATTAAGGTTATCTCAAGATTGAGCTGAGTTTCCGTGGATTTAATTCGAGACACTATTGTCGATCGTTACTTGCGTGAATGCAACTGGCTTATCAAAACTATTTCTTCTGATAGTGCAGATCCAATGAACCCTTGTTGCTTGCAAATATTTTTACTCAACCAGAAGCCAATATTTTATTGCTTATTCAGAAACTCTTTTGTTCCCTACCTGGCTCGAGTTAAAGGCGCGCCAGACAGTTTGATATCTGACATTCAAAGCTGTTCGTCATTTTTCAATTTTTAATTCAATTGCTGAAAATTCGTTTACACGATTGAAACTATTCTCATCTTTGAGAAGAAAAAATGGCTTAATTGTTGTACACAAATTTTCAACAATTAAATTAATTTTACCACAAAATTGAGGGAAAATGACGAGGAGATCCCAACATCAGTTATCCAATTGTCAGGTATATCTTCAACTCTGAACCAGCAATCGATTAATTAACCATGTATGGAGCCAGGTAGAGAACAAAAGAGTTTCTTAATGTATTAGTTCTTGAATAGGGGATAAAATATTGGCTTCGGGTGGAGGATAAAAATTTGCAGACGTCACGGGTCTTGTTCAGTGGATGTGAACTATCAGAAGAAATGTTTTTAATCAATCTCTTGCATTCACGGGAGTGAGGATTGACATCGTGTCTCAAATTAAATCCACGGCTCAATCTTGAGATAACCTTAATGCCTCTTCTGATTACCAGAAAATCTTTGGGCAGAAGACCGGAGAAAATTATGGGGGATGCATAAAGGAGTGGAACAATGCAAGAAAAAACAAAGTTAGGCGGGATGGAGAGAGAACGGAGGCGAAGGGCATATAATCATAGCCGGCGAACATTCAAGAATTGAGTGGTCACATGATTGGTCCAGCTAAGACTGTCGGATATTATAACGCCAAGATGCTGGAAGCTACTGCATCGTTCAAACAACGAGCCATTAACTGAAATACGAGGAATGTTTCAATGCACTGTTCGGGATTCAAAGATAAGCCAATGCTGGAGACCCATTGACCAATGTTTGTAATCATTGATTCTAAAGCATCTTGACTGACTCGACTATTGTGGTTCAATGCAACGGCAACGTTGTTGACGTATTTAATAGTAAGTGCAGAAGGGTTACAAGGAAGATCAGAAATGTAAATGTAAAATAAAACTGGGGAAAATATTGCACCGTTCTTTCTACATGATAGTGTGAGCAAATGGTGGTTTCCGCTACCGCCCAGTTTAGAATCATCCCAATGGCGATGTGGTATAACTCAGGAATTATTGAGAGCCGACATCTCTACTACATCCCCTTCTTGGTGCCTTCTTGTTTTGTTTCTTAACCGCTCCACGCACATTGCTCACTTGGGTGTTCCTCGTCTTGTTCCGACTCACTCACATCGAATTATTGCTCACTCTTTGAAGTGACGTGTATTACTCGTTTGTGGTTTGCTTTCAAATCCGTCTTAGTAGCGTGATCGGCGTTGCGTTGACGTTTAACGCCGTAGACAACATGACCAAAATAATTCCTAAATGTGCCTAGCTTTTCACGTGACCTCAACCGTGCACCCGTTTTCTTCACTTGTCTGTGTGTATATCGAAATGGATTTGCTTGTTTACGTAAACTGTCAGAGACTTCATTATCACATGGCCAGACCTCTTAAATAAAGTGCCTCTGTTCTTGTGGTGCTCACATCACAACCGCTTTCTGGCTGTTTGCCATCATCATGGGAAGATAGTAAGATCGCGTTCACTGAGCTTTTCCTTTGGCCTAATTTGTCCGCAGTTGACATACCGAGTAGCCGAAAATGGGTTGCTTCTTTTCAAGCAAAATTTCACTTTCCCTCAACCAAACCGACCTATCCTCGATCGCCTGCATTACCAGCCCTGCTCACGCTTTTTTCTACTTTCTCGCTCATCATTGTTAACTAACATTTCAGCGATCGAGTGTACGCCGGCGAATTGCATTTCGGACATCGGCTCGGTGAGTGTTATTCACTTTACTTATTTTTGATCGCCCATGCGTCGTTCGTGTGAGTTGGAAGTGAGGACTGGCTGTGTGCTTTCACTGACATTATCGTCCTTCGGTTTCTCGTGCTTCTTTCATGCATTCTACAACCCAGGCGTATCACAGTCAGAGATATTAGTAGTGAGATGCACGCGGAACAACACTCATCATCATCATCATCACGGACAGCATGTACCGAATGCTTAACTGCCACACAACCATGACATAGTAAAATCCTAAAAGATGGGTGAATGGCGGAACTTTAATAGCTAAGAATTCAATAGAAGAGTAACCACAAACAAACTGGGATGAGGTGCCTACACCTCGAATAGAACATGCATGCAAACGAATTTCGTGAATAAGTACAGCAACATCAGCATGGCAGCTTCCTTGTGGCTTTCACTGACATGCATCATAACAAGCTTTTCTCGTCACTCCGCTTGACAACATACAACGTTAAGCAAAGACTCCAAGAAGATGTTAAGTACAAGAACGCCATTGAACACCGTTTCGGGAATACACTGGAGTCTCTCGGCTATTTTTATGTCTGATATCTGTCTTGGCCTGGGCAACCTGACAATTTCTTAACCCTCGTATGGTATGGCATAAAAGCACAACCCTGATCCAGGTAAAGTGCCGCACAGTCATAGACTGCACGTGGGCCAGAATACTGTCAGGTTGCTCAGGCTGTGCGGTACTTCCCCTGTATCGGCTTATACATATGCTCAGTGCTTTCTCTTTACGTTGAGTGGATGGAGCATAGATGCATTGCACCACTTTTGAAAAACGAAAAATTGCATATTCTAATGCAGTGAAACTAAAGAACGCAAGTCGCTTTTATAAGCGAGTCTGTATATTCCTCTTGCCCGCTTTCTTTCTGAGCTTTCGCTAACCCGCACTTTGCCTGGATCCAGTCCTCTGTTTGATGATTACGATGATAGACCAAGTCATTAACACAGAGGGGTTATCTCTACACTTGCTCAACAAAATCTCTAAATCAGAAACTCCGCCGTTAGCTGGGTAGAAGGACGCTCATGAAACCGTAAGATTGCCATACACACTAAATCTACCTAGGTGCCTAATCCTCTGACTTTTGCAAGACAACATCTTGGCGACTTTCACTGCCATGCCTTTTAACATAATTTCCCTATCACTCTACTTGTTGTGGTGATGTTTAATTACTTAACTCTTTCATTTTCTGTTATTGAAAACGGGTGTTTTTTCGTAAATAAGCTAAATACTTATTCCTTTTTTTCAATTCATTTCTTTTCCGCGACCGTCCTTGTAGTTCATTTTACATCTGGTACAAGTTTGAGACGCTTCCCTGCACGTAACATTTCCACCGTGCAGGGCCTTGGCTCCATTTACCGTGCTCCCCTCGTGGATATCGGAGGTCAGCTGATCGAGAACACAGCCAAGTCCAAATCCCCTGACGTGGGACCTTTCCGGCTGACTGCCAACGCTCGCACTGATCCCAAACCGCCTGTGCTTGGACTGTGGTCTCCGCGAAATCTTTCTTCCAACACTGGTCGTTTGGCTGTTCACGGGGATGCAGATTGCCTGAGTTCCACTCATTTAGAAACTGGTTCGTATGTTTGGTTTCTGCTTTGCAAAATATCCTCATCCCATTTATCATAACCGTTTTTTTGTTTTGATTTGTTACGGTATCTTCTCGTGGCACCGGCCAGTTATGTGACAATTCGCTTTTATTGGATTGACGACATCGTCAACGAAGCCTGATTCAATAGACTAGCAAATGAACGAGATAGAGCGAGAAATGGGGATCCAGCTGCGCAGTCAGACGAGTCTGTATAGAACTGTTTTTACCATGACACTCTTGTCCAAGCCAGCATTATGCACGAGACTATCGGTGTACTAAATTGAGAGGTTCAACGTTTCTAAGTTCTCTCAATCTGCGCCAGGTCTCCCACGTTCAGCCTAAGTAATTGTTATTGGTTTAGTCATGAAAAACACTAACTGTATTGTAATTTTCTGCTTTTCAACTCGTGCGTCACATTGTTTTCATGCGCTGCATGTTCATCACTGTTACGCACAGGCTTACAAAGCGATCCCATGACAACGTGCAGCCATTCAACAGAGCCGGTTATCGACCATTGTCGTGTGTACGTCTCAAGCGTAAGAGGGACCTCATACTACAGACTGTTTCACTTCACTATCAGAACTTACACCTTCGAAATCAAACACGTGTCTGTAACATGTATGGTCGGATGACAGCTATCACACTCATGCCTCCTAGCACGTGTTGCCTGATGACTAGTTTCCGAGCTGTCTTTGCAGGTCAACCATTTTCCTGTGTCGCTGAATAGTGTCTCGGATTTCGGGACCTTCAAGTCGGCCGTGCATAGCATTAATTTCTCCACATTTTTCATCCGCTTTTTTCGTTAAATTTAACGCTATCTGTGGGCAAAATGCATCACGCACTTTTGAACGAATTATGAGATACCAAGAATTGGAGTGAAACTGTTGTCTCTAAAAATCAAACATGAAAGTCATCAATCAAGACGAACAGGGAAAATTGTTCAGTTGACAAATTGTAACTTGATGTCTGGACCTCTTGGTCAAATTCTTTTAAATTTTGTGCTGAAATTCATGTAGACGAATAGAGCCAATTTCTTCTTCTTCCATCTTCCTTGACACGGACCACAGCCAATCGTAATGAACGCGTTTGACCAATTGACATTCTGTTGTGCTGTTTGTGAACGCGATTAGCGTTTTACAGGTTGACCTCATGGATGAATCTGAACACAATGGTCGAGTGGCTGTGGCACGCGGGAATGACTTGATTAGGGCTGGATCGAGTGTCCTGAAGCATGACTCCCGGACTCCGTGCTACATGTGTTAGAACAAGGCATGCAATTTGACCTCGGCGTGATCACATCCATCCCGTTGCTAAACGAAAACGGACATTTTTGCACATTGCTCATATATCACCGTTGTGTGCGCTATGTTTGTGCACGGATGTGCAATCGTGCTAAATTGATTGGCCACCGGTAGTGAGCTGTATGCTGGAGTTTCACTACCATTTCTATTTTCTTTCTATTTCTTTTGTCCTATCTGTCTAGGTATGGGCAACTTGAAAGTATCTTTTCCTGGATGAAGCTTGTGCTTTCATACCATACGCTTTGTTTGTGATTCTCCTGATGGTCCGTGTTGTTCTTTTGACGAACGGAATCGAATCCATGTCTGACGCATCTCACTGACGATGATTTCTCACTCATGAATGAGAGGATGTATGAAAATGTTTATGAAAGCACAAACCTGATCCAGGCAAAGTGCCGCACAGTCAGAGACTGTCAAGTTGCCCAGGCCTCGACAGATATAAGAAAGAAAACCGAAATGAAAAATAGCCACGATAGTGAGACTCTAGTGTGTTTCAACATGAAGCTTACTGCTGATGACTAATCAATTTAGCACAGTGTTTACCGCACTGCACAAAAGTACTGCACAATTCCATATCCATGCGTCCATGAGAGGATGTACTGTTGATTAGGCGAACCCATGGGATATGATTTCGATGAAGTATCCTCGAAGATTGCGTTTGTCACAGATTCGATTGGTTTACTAGATGTGAGGCTTTTTTTAACTCATTTTTGAGTTTCTGATCTTTGTTTCTTGTGTGGTTTCGTTCGAATATTCATTCAAATTCAAATTGATAAAATGTTTTAAAAATTGCAGTGGGCAAAATCAACTTCACCAATGCCTGATTCATCGCTATCCTCGCTCGTGGTAGGACGTCTATTTGTCATGTGCTCGTAAGCACAGATGCAACTCCGTGAAGCGACTGTTTGTGTCAGGATTCTTTAGAACGCAAAATTTTCAATTTCTCTCTGTGGTTAGCCGGCATCGTGCAACTTCCGTCGTATTCTCAACGGTGTACAAACTATTTGTGATGTTGCACTTCAAGCGACCCCTGAGTGTAAAGATTGTTAAGCCACTTCCTCGAGAATTCGCCCTTGAGTCATCAAGCGAATACATTTCTCCACACAGCCTTCAATAGACCTCTGCGTATTTAACATTCGAGTCTGTATGAAATCACGAGCCTGATCCAGGTAAATGTGCCGCACAAAGACAGCACATTGGCTAAGATACTGTCAGGTTACCTAGGACTCAATAACTGTAAGAATTGAAAGTGGCGGTGCGTTTTCGAATGCAGCTCACTACCGGTGGCATATCAATTAACCATGGTGTTAGGTATATAGAACAGAAGTACTGAACGCAAGTAAGCTGAGCTATCGTCAGTTTTAATCCATGTTTGCATGTTAACGAGCTTATTTCTCATTGCTCTATTTCACATTCTTTGTTTCGAATATCTTTTCTTGCATTCCCGGCATGCTTCCACCTTCTTGCAGAATGCTTTTGGCTCGTGGACGCGATTTTGCAGTTTGTTTCGAGCCCCATCGGTCGTATTCCTCGCCCGCTTCATGACCTGATGATACCGGCGACCGATGGCCTCCTGGATCCCCGAGCTGGTCGCCCCATCCGACCACCGAGTAAGCGTCACTGATTTGGAATCACCTTGCATTTAGCCTCGAAATGTTGCAGCTTCAAGTGATTGAATCGTATAGAGAATCGTATAGCAATCTGTCTGCTTGCTGGGTTGCGTTTACACCCATTCGTTCCTTTCCTTGATATTCAATGAATCTAGGAGTGTTTGTTTGTCACATGTTTTCCAGTGGAATGAAACATTATGTCGTTCATCTGTGATAACCAGTGATGCCACTCCTCTGTGCATTAACTTTTAATTACGTGGAAAGAAACGTTTAGCTTGATGCAATGATCCTGTTACCCGAGTTCCTAGGACGAAGTTGAATACAACTTCAAACTGTCTAACGGGACTCTGGCTCCGGATTTTTCCTCGAGGTTGACTCCAGAAGCCCTTTGCGTGATTAGATGTGGCCACATGCAGTTGTGCACGGATGTGAAATCGTGCAGCATCTCTGTGCTGTACGGCTAACATCGTGCTAAATTGATTGGCCAACGGTAGTGAGCTGCATGCTGAAACACGCTGGAGTCTCACTACC
>JACCGJ010017582.1:0-17674 GCA_013407085.1 Atriophallophorus winterbourni
AAAACGTGATATGGGATACAACGCTTAAGATTGAAGACAAGTGGGTAAGACGCTGCTAAATCATCGGCGGTATCTTGGGCATATTTAGTCAATCCATAAGATGCTTGTATGGAGAATGCGCCTAGTTTTATACTTGATCGCTCATTGACTATCTGAGAGAGAAACTAAGGATGCAATTCCATTCTCTTAAGCAAGTTCCAATAGAACTGCTAGCTATTCTCCCTCACAAGAGTTGTTACGTGATTCTGCATCTTACAGAATCGCTTTCAAGTTTCTTCCGTACCAAAATTCTTGATTGACCCAAGACTTTCTTTTCAGCTAAATATTTCTTAGTTCTACTGCGGATAACAAATTAGTAGTTTGTACAGTATTTGTCTGTGTGCTTCCGTTAGTCTGATAGTTAAGGATTTGAATTGTATTTTCCTAAAGAATTTTGTATGTTGTCACAGTCGTTCCGCACTACTTATATAATCTAAGACGAGCGCCGCCTGGTCACTCTTTTCCAATGGTACCAGGTATTGAATATCCTTAACCGCGGTTGCTCCATACGTCAAGACAATGTCAATCGTTGAAGGTTGGTCATGACCCTGTCTGCGAGTTGGCTTATCAACGGGATTATGCTGTGAAGCTTATTCGATAACCTCCTTCAATTTATGTTCAGACGAATGCACGGAGTCTTCACTTTTTGAAAACAGATGAGGAAGGTTAAAGTCACCCATGTTCATCAATGGAGTAGTCTGCAGCTTGTGAGGTATTGCAAGAATTCGATTACCTTGTCGTTAACAGTGGTTTCATATGATGGCGAGCGGTGAAATGGGCTGATCGTACGTTCAAATCCATTCATTAGATTTACTGAATACTGAATTGTAACAGGACTAAATATGATGTGGGTAAACAAAAAGGAACCAGGTAGTTGTTATGTATATGGAAAGCATTTTGTCGGAGTGTTGATTGCATGGAACGGCGAAAAAAATGTCGCATATTATCGGTTCATGAGGGTCAGTATAACGCCCTTGGCGTGGCAACAGCAAGAATAGCACCAAATGGATAAAGATCACATTACCCTCGAGATTTATGCGTAATGATCCGAAGCATGTTCTAGAGTCACGTGCTGTGCGCAAACACCTCAACTATGAATACATAATTCGTGTGATTCAGACCAACGTAATAGACGTTCAGTTCTAAAAGTTTTCACTTCTGAATTACTGCAATATGAAAGTCTCTCAAAAGCGTCTAGCGCACATCAGCTGAATCTACCGATCTATATGCAATATCGATCCAGAATTTGGTGCACACGAAGAGAATGAAACCAGGTGAACCTGATGAGCGGATCAATGGTGAACCTGAAGACAAAATATCATGAAACCATGAGGGTTATTGTGAAAGTTTTGAGCTTTTGTGCCGAAAGCATATAAGTTTGTTTTTGCAACACAGTGAAGTGCACTCAAGGTGCATACGAAAAAAAGCATTGAAAAATTCACTGAAAAAATCATGAATAAATTTCAGGTAACTGTTTCAAAATCTTGGTTTGATATAATCAAGGTGGCTCACTGTGCTACACTGTGCTACAAACGATCATCAATTGAAATTCGTTTGCACGTATTTTCATCACTGACATTATGTAGTCACTGTTTAGAAAAAGATTCCTTATCTATTGAAGATCTTTATGTTCTTCCAGACGCCACCTAAAAAAATGCGACTGGTAAATGCCTGTTTGCCCAAAACTTTCCTGGTCAGCAAACATTTACGGAGCCAAAGCAACCTAATCATCTGAAGATACAGCGAAAACCATCATATTCGAAAGCAAATGTCTCGATGGAAAATACTCTTAAAGCGGACACGATAGTTATTAGATCTGAGGAAGTTTAAATGTTCCGAAAACAGCGAAAGCGATCAGGCGGTATATTTGCACCAACGTAAACGAAACAAGTGTCACCTCACTAACGGACAGGCTAAAACGCAATAAACAAGAACGCAGAAAGTTATGCAGCAGCATGGACTTGGAGCGAGTTGAGACACTATCATTAATACGACAAATCGTAAACCTACTTCGTCCAATCTGGTCCAGTTAAGACTGCTGAAAATCACGATCAACTCAGAAACGGATCGAGAAACCATTATACTATCCGCTTTTCTCTTGCATCCGGAGACCAGCGCAAGGAATTTCGCTGATTTGCCCCTGTGTGAAAGTGACCGAGACGCTTAGCACCACGCCTAAACAAAACAGATATATGATCGAAGTTTAATCTTCTTGGGATCACCAAAAGCGGATGAGTTAACTGATAAATCTGTGTAACGCAAACATGTTGAGCTACAATAGAGATGCCACAGTAATATAAATGGCTTCTCTGATGTAGCTGTGAAGGACACGTTCGCATATTCAAATCTACTAACTATAAGGCCATCGGTCCTTATCCCCTTAAAATAACGTTTTTCAGTAAACATATGTTGGACACGGTCAAAACGCGTTGGAAACGAAGCCGTGGACTGATGCCACTAGCAATTAGGCTAAGCGCATCGAAATTTAAACTTGACAGTTAGATGCAAGACAATGACCAATAGAAACACCACCAACACAATAAGAATTGGACGGGTCAGTAAACAAGGCAGCCGACATTAAAAATCAATATATTACAACACTACAACCTCACATCCGGAGCCAGAGTCCCGTTATGCACTCCGAAGACCTGCAAACTTCTGCAACGTCATCGTTGTTCAAACGGTGCCGTGGAGAGACAGCACTTGCTGCGTGGGCAACAGCTAGTTCTCCGTTTTGAACTGCCTTGGCGTACATCACAACGCACCAATGGAGAAAACACTCCATTCCGCTTCTGCGGAAAATAACACGGAAAGCAGCAGATACCGGTTAAAAGCTATGGCTCGATTGACGTAGAGCTCAGCGCCTGGGGCTGCTTCCGACGGTGAGAGAGACTTTCAGGTCTCATTGGACGGCTACCACCCACCTCAAGCTGGGCAGCCCCCAGCCAATATGGTGCCATCTCGCCACGGTCTGCTATGCATATTGGGTGCATGGTTATTAGGAATCAAACGACCAGCGTAACCAACTACTAAAAAACAAAAGTCATTTCTAATATCATCGGCAAATAGTGTCAATTTACATTAAATATTCCCAACGATATCTTTTATATACACTAAGAATATGAGAGGGTCATGCACCAAGTCTTGTGGAACTCCACTTGTGATGTCTTGAGAAGGCGCTGATAACGGAAACTTGAACGTGCCTATCAGAATAATAGTCCGTTATCCAATTGAGCGACATTTCCCTAATACCCTAAGATTAGACCCTGTAAATTAAGATGTCATTTTGATGTAGCAAGCATGTACAGCCTCACCTTCGTTTAGTGCGTTGGTTCAATCCTTGAACGTTGGAAGACGGTTAGATAAACAACAAAGATTACTTCAAAAACCGCGTTGCGCTACAGTCAAAATATATTATCAGGAATTCAAGAAAAACCGATTTTAAACTAAGATGCATATCTCATAAGCGGTTACACCTACGGAACATTGCTTTTGCGACATAATAGGCAAAACCCATTACCGTGGAACATATTAAACAAATTTATCATCCATGACTATTTGTACTTTTAAGGACGGATATTACGCATGATGATGCTCGACCCAAAATGCTTCGTCTTATGATTAACGGTCAAGCTAATATGAAACCTAGTGTTGCGTCCGTATCAAAAACCGCGTTGCGCTACAGTCAAAATATATTATCAGGAATTCAAGAAAAACCGATTTTAAACTAAGATGCATATCTCATAAGCGGTTACACCTACGGAACATTGCTTTTGCGACATAATAGGCAAAACCCATTACCGTGGAACATATTAAACAAATTTATCATCCATGACTATTTGTACTTTTAAGGACGGATATTACGCATGATGATGCTCGACCCAAAATGCTTCGTCTTATGATTAACGGTCAAGCTAATATGAAACCTAGTGTTGCGTCCGTGAACACATCACCTGGACCAACATCAACTACATCAAAAACTGCTAAAGCATGCACTTCGTTCCAATCAGCTAATCGGGATTCAGCCCGAATCAACATGATATATACAACCCAAATCTATCCATTTCAACAACGATTGCTATGAGTGAAATAAATGTCACGTCAAAATGATTCCTTCAAGCATTATTTAATCTAAAAATTCGGAAGGTTTCCAGGGCCGCGGAATTATGTCACTAATATTGAAGCAGTGTGCAAATGTGCTGACAAATCACTCAGATACCTGTTTCAACAAAAATGTCACATGGAGTGATTCCTACCGAATGAAAACGCGGAATAATTTTTCCTATTTGTATAGGTGGAAATCGTTGTAGGCAGCCAATTACCAACCCGTTAACCTGTAATCTGTGATATTCAAATTGCTTGAACGCCTTATTGCTGATGATCTAATGAAACATTTCGAAAATAATCAGTTGCATTGAAGCAAACAGCATTGATATAATAGAATAATTCCAGTTTATCTAAGTCACTGATAATGTTGGATGATTGGACACAAACGGTAGATAATGGGCAGACAATATAACCCTGCTACCCAGATATGTCCAAAGTGTTTGATCATGTTATTTGAGCCTTATACTACAGAAGCTTAAAAGGAATGGTAAAACTGGAAAGTTGTTGAATTGGCTAAATGACTACAAAACACATCGTACTACGCAGGTACGTGCTGATGGTGCATTACAAAAATAAATCGCAGCAAAATGCGGATTTCCAAATTTTCAGTACTATTCCCCATTCTCTTTCTTGTTTATGTCAATGAAGTACCGGAAATTGTTCGATGTAACTGTTCGTTATTTGTGGAAGACAAAAAGATATGGCGTTGCTTACGTAGCGAAGAATAAGTCTGCTATTACAAAAATATATTTATAGGTTTCACAAGCGGTCGATGAAGAAGAAACTACCGTTTAACATCAACAAATACAGGCTCATGCATGTGGGAAATCGAGTAGAGTTCACGTACCAAAGTTCACAATTTCTTACATGTTGCAGTGTAGAAAATGATTTCGATATTTGATAGGTTGCAGTTTAAATACCTAACTTTATACTCACACTGACTATAGAAAGGCAATATTTGCCCTTAATCTATTTGAACGGGTATTTGTGAAATTTTCACTCAAGGTATTCAGAATGATAATGAATGCATACCTGATACAAGCCATGGAAGGAGCTGTACAGTCATGTACTCCGTGGCTCAATTAGGATGTAAACCTTATCTAGCGAATCTATCACCGCTCAAAAAACTACACACCATCAACCGAAACAACCCTTATTAGGAAAGTATAGCTCATCTGAATTTGTTGGAATTACTTCATCGACAAATCAGAGAAGACCTTATCTTATTTTATAAAATTATTCATACATCTAACCATCCCTTACAGGATTTATTCAAGCGATGGGATGTTCGGAATTATCGGACTCATAAATATAGACTGTTGGCAACCAATTCCCGCCTAAACTGTACAAGGTACTTTTATTCTGTAGCGGGTCTGCTTTACTCGGAACAGTTTAACTTCTACCGTTGCTCACTTTAATAGTTTGCATGATTTTAAAACGATATATTACCAGATTATATTGAATTATTAGTTTCCCGACTACTTAATTATTGCTTAATCGAATTCCTCAACTTGTTTTTTGGTCTAACCTTTCCATTTTTACCAGCTTATAGTTATTTTCAAGCTAGTTACTTTATATGACCATTAAATCCTTCAACCGTGAACCTTGAGAATGGTTGTAGTTAAATCCTAATCAGAATTTCGACTGAATTCTCCTCCGAATGATGACTTTTGCAGTCTACTAATAATGCTGCAATTTTCGAAAGACGTGGGAAAGTGTTCTTTATTAGAAGCTCTTAGGTATTGACATGCAGTATTCATGCACATCAAACATTGTGGGATCGTTAATCGTTTCAGAAAGTTCGATAAGAAAATAATTTCATAATTGTTGTAGGGCTAGGCCATCCGGAACATGTTGCTCTCGTATTTTCCCAAGAAACGTCTGAGCATGCTTGCATACATCTGAAATAGATAACAGAATCAATGTGTTTTAAAATTCACTAATTGTCTTTTCTTTTAGGATACCGCTGTCTATCTACTATAAAGGGCAATATATTAGCACTTTAAATCCAACCCCTTGGGCAACTACGGTGAATGCTAGTATCACACTTGAATAAAATGTTAATAGTACACACTTACCCTATAAACGTCAAGTTGAGCTTGCTCAGGATCGTAGCCAAAAGCAGGCTAACGAAAAGAAATTACCCACCACCGCCTAATGATGCGGTCCTATCGAAATCCCATGTGAAAGTTCCGAATAACTTGAGCATTCTGTCTCCAACCAATTTAGATCATTGATAGCATTTCATAACTTGCAGACTATAAACTTCATAAGATGTTTATATACATATGCAAAAGCCTTTCGAAACATTTTGCGATGGTAACTGATGCATAATTGAACCACTTACTTGACAATATCGCAATTGCTGAAACATGGTATTCTATCAATTGATTTATTCAGCGTTAACCACTATCACTATGAATCTGAAAAGAATAGATCGAGAGAGAATTCGTGGTGGTGTTGCCTCTTATTATCATAATTGCCTCTAGTGCACTCCCATAGACAACAAAAATTTATCCTCAGAGAAAATGTTGCGTTTTTTTAACGCCGAGGTCTGGCGACGTTTTCATGTTTCGTGTGCACAAGAGGTCGCGTTCATCTATGGAATCTTAAAACGAAATGCTGTTTTAAAATCACCAGTGCATGACACGCACTCAGCAACCAACAATAGTCAATATGGGTTATTTTATCCTCCTCGCTCTTTGTCTCACAGACCATCATTCACCACAAACGGTGAAAAACGATTTCGGGATTCAGTTCCTGTATAAAACCATATCCGCAAATACATGCGAATATTAGGTTCTGATCGTTTATCCGTCTTGGATATTATGTTAACATCAGAAGAAGAATATGTGGGAAATATCGGATTGCAGGCTCGACTGGGTCTCAGTTAAAAAAATCTCCTTTTAGACAGCGAATGTTATAACTAAATCTTCATGATTTTACCCCACGAAGAATTCGGAATGATCTCTTGTTGGCATTCAAAATGTTGCATACTGAGAACCATTCCCTCAAACACTTGCTAAAGCTTAATCGCATTAATCGAACAGCAAATCATTCAAACGGTGAAAGCATTCCGCATTCTCGATTGGATATTCGTTTCTCGGGAGAAATTATTTTTCAATTAGACCTTTTCGCCTGAAGAAATCACACGCTCGGATTCTGTTGCGGTTTTCGATACTAAATTGAATGATTATATGACGAAACATGCGGTATTTGGCAGTTCTTATTTATTTTCAAGAAATTTAATATTTTTGAAACTATATTTCTTCGATCCTATGGTTTTTTTTATGCGTACTGCTTTTTCTACCATGAAACTTTCTGAATTCAGAGTTATAACCATAAAATACTTGCGTCTAAATATGTATGCATTACTTTGCCGTCGCTGGCTTCGAATAAGGTGGTTCGTTGGGTAGGTAAAATGATAACAATTGAAACACTCACACAGATTTTGAATCAGGCAAACTTATCACATGAGCTCTTAATAAAAATGACAGAAAGTAGAAGTTTGTCTGCAACTGGAGATTGACGATAACTCGCAGATAGTTCCTAAAAGTTCCGTGCACGAAATACGTTTAGTTGTTTGCAGCAGAACACGTTGTAATCTGCATATTGCCAACAATACTACCTCTTCTCAGCAAAACATATATTGTACGCAACAAATTGACTTCAGTTATTCGAGGGGATAATATGGGAACCTTTTTCTATTGAAATTACCTCAGTCTTTCATATTGTTGACACCACACCTTCGGATGAAGTATGTATGAGCAATTCCCTTAATGGTGCACTCAGCAGCTAATCACAGGAGTTCATTACGGTTTGGGTGATTCCATCTGCTCTAGACGATTTTTATGGTTACTTCGATAAAAATGTCTTTAAATAATCGCTGAAAGGTTCCCGTTTTCAATGAGAAGTAAATCTATCTGTAAATCTTCATTGTATGTGATTGTTAACGGACTAAATACTTCAGCAATAAACTGATCGTGAGCATAATATGTTTCTATTCATGTGTTTCTGAAACATTCCTGACTAATCACAGGGAACACCAGAGGTTTCGTACTCGATCAAGTGACTTGAGGGATCGACCAACATTCTGCATGTGAAAACTGTGTGCACCAATATAAAAACGAATAAAATACCGGTCATTATAAAATGTATTGTTTTTTCGCACTTAACTTTCAGTATATTCAATGGTGTAAAACAATTCTGTACGCGATGATTTTTATTGGTCTGTACGTCGTGGTCAAGAAGATGTTGCTCTCTTCTAAGGTGTGTTAACAACAGAGAATGAAATTGACAAAACAGCAGAAATGCAGTGATTCATCGTTTCTCACTATAGTTCGGTATAAAAACAAAAACTGAACATAAGCTACACCATGCATAGAAACATGATTGCAAATTGGTTGAATATCGCACAGTATTAATGGTCGTTTGCATATCAGGAACCATTAAATCTTGTGAGAATAATTTTGATTTTGATCATTTTGTTCGATATCACCCTATAATTATCTTAGTTACTTCACATATAATATTTGCTCAGGATTACCTTCCTCCGTAGTCAGTGGAAACATCAAATTTATTTTAATGTGATTGTTATTTCAGCGAAGAGGAACGTAGTTGAAGTTGTGTCAGTCATACCCAGCGTGATGAATCTTCAAAAAGAAATCGATTGTAAACGAAATGAAACACAGTTCTATCGAGATTGCTGCAGGCCCGTAAGTTACTGAACATCCTCAATCATTGTGTCTTATATATTATATTATTATATATTATTAAAACAATATATATTCGACAATTCCATATCTCTCCTCAGTTTTCAAATAATACAGTTTTCGCCTTTTGCTAATCTCTCTCTGTATATATTATTTAAATACACATTTTTTATAAATATACATATACAAATTATATAAATATACAAATATACATATAAATAAACATTTTTATATCAAAATTTAAATTAAACAGCTGATGATACAAGTGAGTTCATTGAGATGTAACATCAAATCACCAGTTATGTTGGTGGTTCATTGTGTTCCGAAATATTTAATTTAAAAATAATATAGGCATGCAATTGTGCAATAAAAATCTGTGAAATAATATATCCAATACTACAAGCATCGCTTGCAAATAACTGATACGAAGCTAAGTCATGTATCACAAGCAGGGCGAAGACAATTTAAAATGAAATATCAAACACGTAGATTACTCAAATGCAAAGGATATTTTTGAGCAATGTAAAAATATATTTTTCTGAATATCAAACAGTTATGATCGAAATTTCGGCGATTATGTCCGCTTGCTACAACTCGACAATGTGTATTTCACGAGCTATATTGTAGGGGCAGTTAAAGCCGGATGCAATTGAGTCATATCGATCGATAGCCGAACTGCTCTTTCCTTTCCAGTTTATATTACGTGAACTCCATAGGCGACAAACATTAACAATGAACCTCGTGATTCCTACCCGCTTGATGATTCCGTCATGCTTCATAAATCGGGCCAAGCATTTCAACATTATTCGTTTTCACCCGCTAATACCACAAATCAAAGAATGCCAAATAGGCAAACGTGTTCATTGTATACATAATGATGAACATACACACGCCTAGATTATCTAGGCAAATCTCGTAACTACAACAATATCACCTACGTAACTGTCAATTTCATCAAATTTGCCAGTCGATTTTGTGCCAACTGACTCAATTCAAACTCTCGCCACACTGAGGTCGTTCAATCGAGCTTGACGAACTGCATTTCGTTGTGTAGCGGCTAACGATAACCATCTCCGAGTAATTTTGAGGATGTAATTATCCGAAAAATTCTCTTGCAACCATTTTAAATCCCGAATTATTACCGGTTTACGATTATTGCCATCTGACATGTTGGTGAATCCTGCTCATGTTTTGAAGCCAGAATGTGCTATTTTGCTTATTATCCGGGCATTCATGATTAGCATTTATTATTAATGCAATTCCTAATTCCACAATATGATTCCTCTCACTGGTGGTTTGGATGTCGCAATTTTAATTCACAGATATTGTTATTCATTTCAAACATGAATATGGTGCAAAACTGACAAAGGCGATTTTCGCTATATGGGAGCCTTGATCGGTTAATTCAATGATTGACTTCATATTTCTTTGCGAAAATGGATCGCATGACTGGCATTATGCGTGCCTCACAATAATAGTGTTTTTACTTGTGCTTCAAGCAATAAATATATAAATACTGATACTGATTTTCGTGCAATGGAAATTCTCTAAGCATAATGTCATTTTCATTCTATTATCATTTTAAAGAATTGTAATTGCGTTCAAATTTTTCCAAATCAAGTTTTAATAAACAAAAAATATCTTTCTTTTAGCTGATGAGAAAACTACACTACCCAACTCGTCTCTACGCACGATGGAATCAGGTAACTCGCGTTTGATTCACAATCTATTCATTTAAACGTTTTAGTTAATATAGATTCATCAATCTTATTAGTGTTATTAATATTATTATTATTATGATTATTATTATTATTATTATTATTATTATTATTATTATTATTAATATTATTATTATTATGTTTCTCCATCTTTTTTCTTCTTTTTCATCTTTTTTTATATTGTTACCTAAAGGGTATTTTAGTCCATAGCAAAATCGCTTTTCTAAAAGGTTGACCGCCTCTGCAGCGATGACGCAGATAAGAGACGAGCTCATGAAGAAGTCGGTCGCTGAGTTGCAAATCATGGTTACCCCAAGAGCTCAATAAATCGCCAATTTAACCGAATTAAACATCCGCAGAAATCTCGATAGAACTGTGTTTCATTTCCTTTACAATCGATTTCTTTTTGAAGATTCATCACGCTATGTATGACGGACACAACTTCAACTACGTCCCTCTTCGCTGAAAGAACAATCACATTGAAATAGATTTGACGTTTTCACTGAGCAAATATTATATGTGGAGTAACTTAGATAATACCAGAGTGATATCGAACAAAATGATCAAAATCAAAATTATTCTCACAAGATTTAATGGTTCCTGAAATGCACACGACCGGTACCACTGTGCGATAGTTCAACCAATTTGCAATCATGTTTCTGTACATGGTGTAGAGTATGTTCAATTTTTGTTTCTATACCGAACTACAATGTGGAACGATGAATCACTGCATTTCTGCTGTTTTGTCAATTTCATTCTCTTTTGTTAATAAATTCTATAATAGAGCAACATCTTCGTGACCACGACCGAAAAATCATTAAATATCATCGCGTACAGAATTGTTTTACACCATTGAATATACTGAAAGTTAACTGCGACAAAACAATAAATTTTATAATGACGGGTGTTTTTTCGTTTTTATATTGTTCGACCCAGTTTTTAAATGCAGAATGTTGTCAATCCCTTAAGTCACTTGATCGAGTGCGAAACCTTTGGTGTTCCCTGTGATTAGTCAGGAATGTTTCAGAAACACATGAAAAAAACATATTCTGATCACGATCAGTTTATTGGTGGAGTATTTAGTCCGTTAACAATCACATAGAATGACGATTCACAGAGAGATTCACTTCTGATTGGAAACGGGAACCTTTCAGCGATTATTTAAAGACATTTTTATCGAAGTAACCCTAACAATCGTCTAGAGCAGATGGAATTAACCAAACCGTAATGAACTCCTGTGATTAGCTGCTGAGTGCACCATTAAGGGAATTGCTCAAACATACTTTATCCGAAGTTGTGGTGTCAATAATATGAAAGACTGGGCTAATTTCAATAGAAAAATGTTCCCATATTTATCCTCTCGAATAAGTGAAGCTAATTTGTTGCGTACAATAAATGTTTTGCTGAGCAGCGGTAGTATTGTTGGCAATATGCAGAATACAACGTGTTCTGCTGCAAAGATTATTTTCTGGATTATATAACTGCGTTCAACGCTGTCTTTAGACGTTCCGTAGTAAAAATCATTTCTCTAATATATTGTCATGAATGACTAATCCTCCTGTGCGATAATAAAACCATGTGGAGTCTGAGATTATGCAACACTTAACCATTTTATTTTCTCCTAAAATTTATCATCTTCCTGGTGACGGTTTTCCAATTACTATTAAATATGCCGTCGCATTGCACCACAAATATACCGTCAAACAACATGCGTTAGACGTAATAAATTCAAGCATTGGTCAATGTTCGTCCTAACTTGGCTTAACTTCGAATCCTAGAATTGCAACACAATTATATTTTTCAATATGAGTAGACAGCTGTGTTTAGTTGTGAGTCAAAATACTCCTCGTGTTTCAATAAGTCGATCGGTGTTCTGTAGCTTCAAACAGTTTGACAGTTTTAGCTCGACCAATCATGCGACAACTCAAATCCTGAAAGTTGGTCAACTGTCATTTTATGATCTCCGCCTCCGATCTCTCTCCATCCCTCCTACTTAAATTAAATATTTTGTTTCATAGAATCGTTTCACACATTCTTCTGCACACGGCAAACATTCGCGGCTTCCATGCAGATTTTTTCAGCTAGTAGGAATTTGTTTTGACGTTATCTCAGGATTGAGGCGGGTTTATGTGGATGGGATGCTCGACAGACAATGTGCGTTTGTGTTAAAGTAGTTTATTTTATTTTTGGTCAATAAAAATGGGGAAGGGTGATAACGGATTGCAGATCATTTGTGAGACCACTACTCGAGAGCCGTTTTTTGAAGGTTTATTCCGGCTAGGAAACCAGATCGATAGGAGTTTGTACTGTTGTAATACAGTGTTCTGTAATATCGGCTGCCCACTTTACTGACACGTCAAATACTGATTGTCTTTGTGGTGTTTCTATTAAACATTGCATTGCATCTAAATTTCCATTATGAAGTTTCGATGCGCTTAGCATATTTGCTTGTGGCATTAGTCTGCGGCTATATTCCAAACGTGTTTTGACCGTGTTCAACATAAATTAACTCAAAAACGTGATTTTAAGGGCATTAGGACCGATGTCGTTATACACGGTAGAATTAGATATGTGGAACGTGTCCTTCACAGCTCTATCATGGATGCCATTTATATTGCTGTAGCATCTCAATTGCAGCTAACGGTGTTTGCGTCTCACTGATTAATCAGTTATTTCATACGCTTCTGGTGCTCCCAAAAGGATTAAACTTCAATCATATCTCTGTTTCGTTTTAGCTTGTTACTGAGCGTATCGGGCGCTTTCCCACAGGGGCACATCAGCGAAGATCCTTGCAGTGGTGCCTAAATCCAGGACAAGAGCGGATAGATCCGTTTCAGAGTTGACCGTGATTTTAAGCAGTTTTGGCTGCACCAGATGTGACGAAGTAGGTTTACGATTTAGTCGTACCAATGTTAGTGATTCAACTGGCTTCAAGTCCATCCTTCTGCATAACTTTCTCCATTCCTGTTTATTAGCCTGTCCCCTAGTGAGGTAGTACTCGTTAGATTTACGATGGTGCAAATAACGGTTACTCCATGAAGCGATTGTACACTGTGTTCTTATCGCGTTTGCTGGTTTCGTGAGTTTCCAACGGCCTAAAGTCGAAAAAAATGGTGTCCACTTTAGGACTATTTTGCACCGTGACATTCGGTTTTAAATCTGAGGGTTTTCGCTGTTTTTTCAGATGAGCAGGTGGCTTTGGTTCCGTAAAATTTGCGAACCTGGAAATTTTGGGGAAGACAGTCCTTTAGCCATAGTATTTATTAAGATGGCATCTTGATGAAAATAAACATCTTCAAGACTCTACGGAACACTTGTGACAGCGAAAACAGCGAAAATGGTCTGTGTTGATGCAGTTTTAGTATAACAGGTATTACATTCAGTGGTTTCAAATTTATTCTAATTTAAACTGGCAAGCTGAACGTTGTTATCCGTGACCAGAGTTTCTACGGAGGCCTTCGACGTTTGTAACATATGCTCGAAGCTCAGAATCTAATGATCCAGATTGATTTGCTTGACACTTGTTATAGCAGGCAAATCTGCGTTTGGTTTATTTCGGCACTTTTCATAACTGTACCATACAACAGGCCAGTTTTCATCATTCAAGATCCATATCACCTACGTGGTGAATGAGTTCTCAAATTGTGAGCGTCGTATGTGTGAGCAGTTGCGATATTTTTGTTTCGAATGCACCATGTGTGCACTTCACTGTTGTGCCAAAACGACACAATATGATTTTGACCCAAAAGCTTAAATCTGTCACACGAACAATTATGGTTTCATGATACTGTGTGATTTGGTTCATGGATTCTAGAGTGCAACGCATCGTCTACGCTTTTATGAACGAACTTGCAGTATTGATTCGCTCATCAGTTTTACGTGGTCTCATTCTCTGGTGAACACAACGTGTGCGAACTAAACTCTGGATCGATATTGCAAATAGAGCGACAGATTTAGCTGATGTGCGCTAGACGCTTTTGAGACACATTCATATTAGGGTAACTCAGAAGTCACAAGTTTCGAACAGAACGTTTATTTCGTTGGTCTGAAACACACGAGCTCTGTTTTATGTTATGTTGGCCTCTTTCGGTTGATGTCGACCATGGATGTACATCACAATCGCATAAATTTTCATGTTTTACAGCATATTGAATGACTAAACAGTCTGATGCTGGATAAACAATCTCTCCCGCAGCGCGTGCAACGTTAGACAGACCGCGGTTGTAAGGCGTCGTGCTCTGCGTTCAGCAGCCAAGAGCTGTATCCGTGTATTTATTGATTACCAGTTTGTGAACTGTAGAAAGAATTGAAGAAGTGGCAGTAATAATGGTATTCTACATATTTGATGAGCACATGCGCAATTCTCTCGTCACCAGTGCTTTCGCTCTCGCTAAACTGTTGAACGATCTATTGAGCTTATCAATATTTGTGGGAGTATCCAGGTGTTCAATGGTTGGTGAACTCAACATGTTTATGGTCATGCGATAAAACCATGCTCACTCTAGAGTATAGACAATCGGCAATCGGGTTAACAGATGCTGACATGATGTGAACCAGTCACTCGTTTGAACATTCTTCGACGCATGCATATTTTAGGCGAGTTTTTGAGTTTAGTTTGTTTTGCTGAGCTTAGCTCTGAACACAGCTCAAATCGCTCAGTATAATGAAGTTTGAGCATAATATGAAATTCCATCTTCGGCTTACTAGTAGATTTGGAAAGAAACCTAATCGGGATATGCTTTATTTGTTGAGGGTGTATGAAGCGTTCATGCTTTATGTTTACCTGTCTACTTATCGCATCAGCAGTGTATATCCCTTGTCTCGTGTCTGAATCGAACCGCGGACCATGACCCATGTAGTCCCTCTTCATGCGGCGTCAGCTCCGGTCCACAGTTTCTTAGATCGCGGATAGGTTTCAGGAATGTTTAAGCAAACTGACACATTTAAGTAGCTTTATATTCCCGACCAGTCGAGAAACACCCAGTAACATCTGATGTGGTCGTCCAACAGATCCGATCTAACTGTCAGTTCTTACCATCAGATGCAGTATTAACTAACGCCGATGAGATCCGATGGACTTCGTTGTTTTCCAAGAAACTTTATGATTTGACTTCGTTTTGAAAAATGTATCGCTGTCACAAAGACCAGACAGTGTGCAAAGTTTGGAATGGCGTTGTCCATTTAACATTGATCTACCTACTAGGAACGCTCCAAAATAATTTCTCCAGGACTCGCAAATTGCCTAAAACATGATATTGATTTCTAGCGATATTCAGATCTTCTGAGGCAGGTTTGGGGGGGTCTTATGACTTTGAAAAGAATACACCAAATCTTGTCGACAGACTCAGCCGAAAAAATACAATGAGCCAATCAAAACCCTGAATTTATTCGATTATCCACGTCGTCGTCTTCAGCGGGATTTGATTTTGGTTTCTATTATTTTAAAAGAAGCAATCACCCTCTTTAATGCTTATTTCATCGAAGTGGCTCACATAAGACAAGAGCTGAACTGTAGACGACATGTTTTGCCGTGCGAATTTCTTTTACTTAAAACAATCTGCCAGATTATATTTTAAATTCACCAAATCAGCATATGTTCAAGAGAAGTCTTGATGCCTTTTTGACATTTAATCAGTGTATCGAAGAAAACTATACACCTTGACCACATGCAACAACGTTTGTCATCCGACCAATCGAAAACAATTTCCGCATTTGAATTTCTACCTGATTCTTGAAATGCTGAGTAGGCAACCAAATCTCGATTTTGCTTGTTATATCATTCGTATTTCCCATATTATTCTGTGGGTTTTTGTAAATCTATATGCTTATCAGACCATTAAAAATAAATTGGATCGAATCCTCCAATATATCAATAAATGCGAGTTTCTGCGACTAATCTTTTTATCTTTTTTAGATAGACCTCCTTCATTATTCTAAAAGCAACATCATAAGCTAGAATTTTGTCAATTAACCTAAAATTTGAGGTTGCGTTTGCTGATGGTGGTTGATAAACCCCTCGTGAATACGGAAATTTATTTGTTCGTTTCTCGTATTGATCGTCAGATTTTATCCGTCAACACAATGTGTCCATAATCGATACCTCGACAGAAAATAGTTTATGTAGCACTGAAGTGGTATACCTTTGCTGGGCCAGTAGTACAACATCATACATATAACAGTAGATGAGAGAATTACTACCCAATGTTAATACACTGTATGTTTCGTGAAACTGACGTTCACGGATTCAAAGATTTATGGTTGAGAATTTATTATTTTGAAATACCACAAGATTACTGTATACAAGAAAATGTAAAAACTCTGATATCATAAAAGGAATAGACGAGATATTCTTACATTTCGTCACTTCTCGTCAAATCCAAACAATACCATATCAGGCTTCCCTGCTGCATCCAATTTTAAGCTTTTATTTGGACTTTTGTTTCAGCCCGTTAGAATGAAACCGGTTTTGTTGTGTAACTGAAGAGGATACGACCACACTTATTATTTACCATTCTTCCGCTGTTTGAATAAATGCATGTCTGAGTAATACTTCCCTGCCTAAGTGCAAACAGAGCGAAGCAAATCATGGTCTGTTATTGAGATACTTGCAAACACTGATTGTCGGTAAATTTTATGTCATAGAGACACTAGGCACTTAATTTTGGAGTAAGATAGGTAATCTATTGAATGAAATTACAATAGGTTTTTTCGATTTTCAAACAGTCACTACATTATGTCAGTGATGCAAATGTGTGCAAACCCATTTTAATTGACGATCACTTGTATTTTCACGTTTGCGAATTTAACACAGTGAACCATCTTGATCATCTCAAACCAAGATTTTGAAACAGTTACATGAAATTTGTTCACTATCTTTTCAGTTAATTTTTCATTACTTTTTTTTCGTGTGCACCATGAGTGCACATCGTGTTTTGCAAAAACGAACCTATATGCTTTCAGCACAAAAGCTTAATATCTTCACATCAACAATCATGGTTTCATGATATTTTGTGTTTAGGTTCATGGTTTCTAGAGTGCGACCTATCGTCTATGCTTTTATGGCGCGAACGTGCAGTATTGATTATCTTATCAAGTTTA
>JACCGJ010017583.1:0-14171 GCA_013407085.1 Atriophallophorus winterbourni
CTAAGCTATACCAGTTTTGTTTGCCTCATTCGGCCGATGTCGACCATGGATGTACATCACAAGCGCATGATGGTTTCTTGCTCCATAGATTTCCAAATGACTTCACAGTATGATGCGTGGGGAATATCTCCTGCAGCACTCATAATGAAAATCAACACTCAGATAAACGATGTCAGTTGTAAGGTGATGTCGTGATGTAAGATTTGCAGCCGAAACCAGTAGTTAACCTTCCCCGGCATGCAGACGACGCTTTACACAGCTTCTTCAACGTGAGCGGTCATGAACAAGTTCTTTTCAACTCGTAGAGTTAATCTTAAAGCTTTAATAATAATTTCGGAAACGTCTCTGTTGAAACATATCCAATGTTAGATATTTCCTTTATAATTTTAGTATGCACATTGTCAGGTCCGGCGAATTTATTTCCGTCTAGATTCTTTAGGACACGCGCGACATCATCTGTGCAAAAACTACTTCGCTTAGTGAGGCACCCATTTCCGTACTAGGAGTTGAGACTGAGTGAATCGCATCGCCGCCATCCATTCTGTGTACGCTTCGAAAATAATCCTGCAAAGCTGCTGCCTTTTCGGGATCAGAGTTGGCTTTCTCGCCATTTTCTAATATTAGAGTACCTATGTGCTCCCTTAGACTGAACATAACTAAAATACTTCTTAGGGTTCTTTTTAGCAGATTTCGCCATGTTAGTTTCGTAGCCTCGCTTAAGTTTCCGTTGTAGCTTTACTGTGTTTTTGCTCGAAGCCTTATAGCACGACCAATTTCTATAGGTTGGTAAGGCTGTATATCTCTGCCAGTGTCTGTCGCGCCTAATAATTTTGCGCTGCACCGCAGGAGTCCACCAACGTGGCTTGTTCTTTAGCCGTGTAAGTCGAACAGGACAGTAAAGGTCTTGAAGACTTAAAATAATGCGCTTAATAACCGACCATTTACTTTCGATGTCATTGGTTTCCGAGAACCAGTCACATCGTAAAGCTGAAAGCCGTACGGCATTCCAGTCAACTCGATTTAGATTACGCCTGTATTAGACTGGTGGCTTATAAAAACAGAGAATTGCCTGGAATATTATGGTGACATGGTCGCTTTTCCCCAAAGGTGATTCGTAAGAGGTTTTGGACATCTTTAGACCTTCAGACAAAAGTATGTATGTATGTATGTATGAAAGCACAAAAGTAGGTCCAGTGTAGATGGAGATTGTCCATCTCTGTACCTAGTTTTCTCACTTACGTGCTGATGAAGCGCACTGGAGTGCATCCAATCGAGATATACATGGAAAATTCTATCAGAGGTCGTCTGCGTGTCCCAGTCAATACCCAGTAGGTTGAAGTCACCTATTAAATAGACCCGTGGGGCAGTTCTGAGCAACCTGGTAAGAAGTTCCCTAAGTTCCTGGTCCTCCTTGCGACTAGGATGGTTGAGGGTCAGGCAGGTAAAACTTATGAGGCTAGATTCAAGGACCTTGGTTTGTTCTCACTAAAGAAACGGCGGCTGCGAGGTGATCTAATAGAAGCCTTCAAGATTCTAAAGGGTCTTACAGGTGATAATATTACTGAAATCCTTAAACTTGCACCTAAAGCAGCTACAAGAGGTAATTCCATGAAACTTCTTAAGAGTAGGCCCAGGTTGCTGGCACGTGAGCACTTTTTCAGCAACCGTGTGGTCAACTTCTGGAACAAGCTCCCAGCTTGTATAGTAAGCCTCCCAAATGTGTTGAGCTTTAAAAGGGAATTAGACGTTAAATGGTCTATCATATTTCCGCATATTGTCTAATAAAAAACTTTATAAAAAACAAAAAAACGTATTTTTACATTTTTATCATATCTGTCTAGGCCTGGACAACCTGACAGTAAATTAGCCCACATGCGGTCTATGACTGTGTTTCACTTTACCTCAACTAGGCTAGTGATTTCATACACCACACATTGTTCACGCATATTATTGCATTGTTTCCTGAATAGCTGACCTCTCACCGTGCTGGTGAAGAGAAACCCTACCGTACTTTCCAGTTATTCGGAAGCAAGAACGTGTGAAAAGTACGAACTGTATACTCGATATCGAAGTGCCGGGTGCTCAACCGCATACCGTCGAAGGAAATCTGGGCGCGTGATTGGCTTTTAGCCACCTTCAGCCCTGTGCAACTTGAACTTGAACTCCTCCTCAGAAGCGCCGGGTGCCCTGTATAAGCAGCCTAACGCAAAAGAGAGCTTACCGTCAGTGACGATTGTCGAGACCAGCTGGATGCCAAAGGTTGCCATTTTGATGCCATAGTCTTGCTATTTAATACCATGCTGTTGTAGTATTATGGCTCCTTCTCCGCGTCTACCATCTGGTCTATCCGATGTGATGGCTGTATATGTCGAAAGAAGATCAACTGGAATAATGTCTGTATCTTAAAACCAGGTCTCTGATATGCCTAGGATCCTAGATTTACTATTGGAGGCTTTCTGCAATAATTCCAGCCATTTACTACGCACGCTGTAAGCATTTGTGTATAGTATGCTCACAGCATTTCGATATACCATGCCTAATTTCGGAGAACCCTCGGGCGCAAAACCCGAGGTATTACCAAGTTTTTGGTATGTCCGAATTAGTGCTGTGTGGAGAATCTACGTCACTGGAAGGCTGTGGCGTAGAGGTTCATAATGCAGAAGCGTTGAGCGCATACGAAGCGAGGCTTTCGTTTGCTGCATCACAACTTAGCCAAGATTCGTCGCCTATATTTTCTACCAGCACTTGAGCGTTCTTGATTGAAATATCCGCTGTTGCGTAGTTATTCCATCGGCTCATCTGGGTTGCTCTTCGGTTTTGCTACTTTGCTACCCGAACGCTGGAACTCAAAATAATTTGCTGAAACTGGGCGGCTATCTGGCACCAATCTATACAAACCATTAGTACTGGTATGTATTTGGTCGCCTTTGGAGAGAAACAGGTCTCTGTCTCTAGTTTCTGAATTCCACCATGATTGGCCTTGTTTGGTTTCCTTTTTTATACAGACCGATTCTGTGTACCTTAACTATCTGGAGATTGGGTTTAAAGTCTGCTAGACGCAATAAATTTTGTACGCATTTGCGATCTAAACTGCGTCGTGCTTTAGCCTCCTGTATAAAAGGCTCTTGGTCGTTATGGATCAGAATATTTCTGGTCCTGGTTTTTAAACTCTTCTCGGGAAAAGCGCCTTATTCTGCAACGCTCGCAATTCGCTGCGGATGGAAGCTAGTTGCGAGTTAATTGCCGCTAAATTACCGAGACGTGGCTCGGTTTTCTTGTTGGGGAGCGCGCTAACTTTTGAGCTGGCTGGCTCTTTTTCTTACGTTGACTAACAACATTGTTGTTAGTTTTCCCCTGTCTTCCTTCCGCAGATTTTCCTACATCCACCGGCTTATGCAAGATTGGTTTGGGCGAGGCTGCAACTTTCGCGTAGGATCTTTGGGTTGGTTCCTGCAGAGTTTTGAGTAACTGGGAAACTTGCTTACGGTAATTCTCCCTTGCAACTTCCTTGCACTCCATACAGACCCATTCGAACCATGTATGGGCTGCAAATATGGGGTAATGGTCTTTTGATATACTAGAGTACTTTTGGTGCGCCCAGCGTCTGCATCTACAACACTCGATACATTTGGCTACTTGCTTACCACAACCAGCCTTTAAGCATGGAAAATTAATGTGAGCCATGATGAAGGTATATGAAATAGATATTTATATCTTAGTAGTGCAGGTAATATAGATTGCAATTTCACAGAATCGGCAAAATTTCGTAAAATTTAATCAGAGCGTGGAAAATACAACCAAGTTGAACGTACGCAAAGAGACTACAGTTCGATAGTTTATTACGGTATAAAAAGCTAAGGGCTTGTACAAAGTGCAGGATAGATTGAGCGGTTGGTCGAAAAAGCAAAGAGATAAATGTTTGAGTTTCCAAGGCCTTATAGCGGGCCTCATTCGCGTTTAGCCTGCACCATCAATCGATTTTTGTGGCATTTGGACAGGTAGGGCGTCAACCCTGGACACAGCTACCCACAACATCCTCCGGAACAGGATCAGTTGAAACTGCGGGTATACGGACTTCCGATACTGGGATCTGGAAGAGCAATGAAACTGGCAAAGAGTTAGCGGGGTTGTGACGAAAATGCAAATGGCACAGAAAGAGAACTTACCGTTGCCACGAGCTAGTGATTTTTGGAAAACATGCGGTAGGGTTTGTAAAAAAATGAAAATAGTGTTTGTATGATGTATGAGAGCACAAGCCTGGTCCAGGCAAAGTGCCGCACAGTCAGATACTGCACGTGGGCTAAGATACTGTCAGGTTGCTTAGTCCTAGACATATATGAGGAAGAAAAAGAACGGAAAGTGGTAATGAGACTCCAGCATGTTTCAGCATGCAGCTAACTATTTCTGGCCAATCAATTTAGCACGGTGTTAGCCTCACAGCACAAAATACTGCACGATTGCACATCCAGCTTCGTAGACAATATGACAGTCCTGGATGATATGCCAACATCCGCTACACTGGAGGATGTGGTGGGTAGCCTTGTCTGGTGTAGACGCTCTACCTGTACAAATGCCACCAGAATCCCGGAAGGCGCAGTTCAAACGCGAGTGTGGTCCGCTTTAAGGTCTTTCAACTCCATTTTGACGTTTTTTTTATCACATTTCCTCCCACTGTACAAAACATCCTGTTGTTTTTTGAAACTAATTGTTATTTTACCATAAATACACTATTGAACTATTGAGTTTGCTTAATTTTAGGTGAACGTTACGTCATCAGTCTAGCTAACATCAGCACCTCTTCCGAAGTGACTTGTAATTAGGATTCTTTGTTTTTTTATTGCGTCTGTCTGTTTACCATAGTTCATAATTTGCTTTTGCAACCATCACCTCATTTTTCATTGGGTCGCAGGTAATTTGAGATGCTGGTTATTTGAGGTCATTTGTTCACTGTGTGTGTGTGTGATGTGAAAGCACAAGCCTGATCCAGGCAAAGTGCCGCAAGCATGGACTCCCGACATCATCCCAAACCAGTCGAGCCGGTGATCCTTGCGGATTCATACGCCTCTCCTGGTATTCAATGTCCACGAAGAACAAGGAGACTGTTTGTCTGGCTTCTCACCATTGACCAACCTGGTATGAGTAACTCTGAAGATGCCACGAAGACATCACCCAGTATAGCTCAATGGATCATCGAGGCACGCAAGCCGCTGCACCACGTCAAGGTCCAGTCTCAGCGCAACAGTCAGAGACTGCAACGGCGGCGTTGAGATGAGATACTGTCAGGTTGCGAAGGCCTAGGACCAGATATGACAAAAGAAATAGAAAGAAAATAGAAATGGTAGTAAACTCCAGCGGTGTTTCAGCATGGACTCACTACCGGTGGCCAATCAATTTAGCACGATGTTAGCCGCACAGCACAGAAATACTGCTGTTGTTCAATAGTAAGCTATGAGAAGCAAAAAGCTTGTACAAATCACAGGGTCGAAAAAGCAAAAGGAGAAACGTTTGGTGCTCCAAGGCTTTATAGTGAGCCACATTCGCGTTGAGCCTGCATCATTCATGGATTTTTGCTACACAGCTGTCCACCATTTCCGAAGTACAGTAAATTAAAACTGCATGAATGAGATTCTGAGATCTGAAAGAGCAATAAACCGGTAAAGAATTAGTGGTGTTTTAAGAAACGGGTGAAGTGACACTGTTTACTGTTACATACTTCCTTAATATATCCATTTGTGCCGCACCCGTGGCAAGCCGCATTTCGAAATTTGCAGAAGGATCTCAAATGCATGTCTCCACACGACATACATTTGCTTATCTGTTTCGACTTGGCCGAGAAATTCGGATCTGTTATTCGATTCACCTTCCATACGTCCGGTCCATCGGCTATTTGAAACGAAATCCAATGCAGTTTCCCATGGGTGCGCCAAAATAGGCACATTAAGAAATTATGCGGGAATTGAGGGTAGATTTCAGACATTTTCATGAAGCTGCTTGTGGATAGTATACAAGTGATATCTGCAGTACCACTTGCCGTTTGCTTGAGTAAGCCTAACTAGCCCCTGTAACCAATTGAAACGTACACGGCAACAACTAGTTGACACGAAGGAAGCGATGTGCGCAATCTATTTGCCTACGGGTCTTTGTTCAGGATTTTTTCCGCGGAGTCTTTCTCGCGTTTGAAATCATCGTTTTCCTTCTAGATGGACTGCTAGCAGCTGATGAACTCCAGTTATCTATAAAACTAGTTATATGGTGCCACTCAACCACCGTTGTCCCATTTACTTACCGTAAATCGTAGTTCCACCGGATTTATGGAAGTCACTCGTACTGGCCAAGAACAAAACCTGTCTGTTAAAGGCTGTTTGAGACGCACGTCTTATGTGATCAGTTTATATATAGTGGTGGATCATTACAACTACTAATCACGAATGTGGCAACCTTGGAGTATGCCCTATCATTCTCCCTCTATCTTTGCATGGGTATAAATTTATCTGCCTCGGAATAAGCCACATCAATACCGCAGCTAAACTGTTCGTGACGTTGATGTCAAATCGATTATTTGCCGAACGAACTCTGCGCACTAGAGTCAGCCAAGGTGGATTTCGTCCCGTAATGAGATGTTTTAGACTAGATATTTACTGTGAACAGGATTCTTGAATATGGTGCACGGTATGAAAAGTAAGCGATAGCATACTAAATCGATTTCCTCGCTACCTTTTATTCCGTTGCCTGTGGTTGTTTACGGAACATAATGCTATCAGATAAAATCCTCTTAAAACTCGTTAACCTAATCTGAGCCAATCACAACTCGACTACGGGTCGTGTTCGCGTCTAAGCTAAGGAATTTTGCGAATTCAATTTCCACACAAGGACCAGACAAAGCTGTCCGTTATCGTCAGTTCTATTCAGATATGTGGTCGATTGACTTATGAACCAATCATTAACCGACTACCAAGGGGTTGAAGTTTCGACTTATGTCTCTGGATCTCTGCTCTTGACTACGCTGTCGTAGTTGCTCGTGGTGAAAATGACGAAATGCTGCAGACGCTTCTGCACCACATCAGTTGTTTCGCTTTAAAGGTCTGTCTTAAGTCAAATGCAGCAAAACCAGGACATTTCCTACTGTTAGGAAAGGAAAATGGCTTTATTCTTGTCCATGAATTTTCGGCAATCAAATTAATGCTATCACGCAAAACTCTTTTATAAAAACATTGAAGGAACACTTTTGAGGCAAAGATTTGATTACGGGATTCATACTGTCAGTTGTATCTTCAGATCCAGAATAACCTTCGATTCATCAACCAAATAGCGGGCAAGGTTAGGGACGAAAGAATTCCTGAATATTTTGGTCTATGAATTAGGGACGATATATTGGCTCTCTGATTGAATATATTCCAGTCTTTGATTACCTTGATTCAAGTATGTCGCTTGTTGTCAAGTGAAAGATGAAGTGAATTTACCAGTTGATTGTGTGGGTAATGCGTTTTCACATTTGAAAGGCGCCCTTTGGCGCAGTCCTAGGGATCTGTCTTAAAACTAATATACCTGTTCATTAAGCGGCGGATGTCTAATCGTCTTTTGTGCAGATACATCATGTCATATTGAATTGCCACTGGTACTGTGCTTCACGCGAAAACACGCTGCAGTCTAACTGTCATTTTCCAGTTTCTTCTATATATGTCTAGGCCTTGGCAGCCTAACAGTAGCTCAGTCCACGCGCAGTCTATAACTTTGCGACCTTTTGTTTGTATCAGGCTTGTGCTTTCATACATACGTGACCAGCAGCGATCCACCCTGTACACCTTTATAGGTGTGAAACGCGGGGGATGAGGCTACGGGATGTACCTCTGGAAGTGTTCGACCATTAGTGACATAGGTTAAGCTTGGCCTTCAGAAATTCACACTTGGTATCTAACGCTGCCGTTCGGGCGCGATGCAATGGAATACCTCCACTTTTCTTTCACATTTTTTCCATTTTTTCGTATTTGTTAAAATAAACTGCTGTCTATCGTCTTTTCATTCGATTGGACATGCAACATGCATTAACTCTCTCACCATTCGGTATGAGATCCCCATCTTCCATTCACAGTTACACACTCCTGTGTTCCCTGCACGGATGTGCAATCGTACAGTACTTCTGTGCTGTGTGGCTAAAACTGTGATAAATTGATTGGCCACGGGTAGTGAGCTGCATGCTGAAACAGGCTGGAGTCTCACTACCATTTCCTGTTATTTTTCCTTCATATCTGTCTAGGCCTGGGCAACCTGACAGTATATTCGTCCACGTGCAGTTTATGACTGTGCGGCACTTTGCCTGGATCAGGCTTGTGCTTTCATGTCATGTCACATTCAACGGCGAGGACTGCACTGGTTTGGCGAGTCCTACGACAGACAGATTTAGCTCTCGCGAAATATGTCCTCGACCACAAAACCGTTCCTACTTGGCGCCGGCCACAAGGAGTTCAAGTGACGTCCTAACTGTCAACTGTAAAAGAGGATGTAGATGGGTACCGTCTACGGCGTTAGAAAGTGGGAACGCGTCTGGATAACGATCTGAAACAATCTCGCCTCCGACCGAGGCGTGTGAGCTGGCTCGATTCGAGACAGCATTCAAGCCTTCTCGTCCCATCATGGAGCCAGCCGCACAAAAGTGAAAAGTAAAGTATAATCTGCTGATATTACCAACAACAGCTTGATATTTTTGCATTGAACCGTGTTCTATTTTCTCTTCATGATCTGCAATCATTATGTTTTGCAGATTCCCAAATATGTCCACTCCTAAAATGCAGCCTCTTCTAAAGTGCTTACTCCGTGAACTGAGAACCGCGCACAATGGACAAGTGGTATGATTAATTTTGATTTTTAATTCTTTTGCATTACAAGCCTTTCAATCAGACCGCGATTTACCAATTTGTAATGTCAGAATTCCGGTATAACCAACTGACAGACGCTCAGAAGTGTTCGCGCGAAAATGAAACTGTTCACCTCGCCGAAACTTACTTAGGATACTTACAAAACGTTAAAAAGCACATGGTGGGTTATTTTTCTATTTTTAATCATTTTCTTCGCCGCATGCAATAATTTTTAAAATTACAATCTCCATTGTATGTGATACACCCGATCTTTTAATGTATGTATGAAAGCACATGTCTGATCTGGGCAAAGTGCCGCATAGTCAGAAACTGCACATGGGCTAAGATACTGTCAGGTTGCCTAGGCCTAGACAGATATGAGAAACAAGATAGAAATGGTAGTGAGACTCAAGCGTATTTCAGCAAGCAGCTCATTACTGGTGCCCAATCAATTTAGCACGGTTAGCCGCATTGCACGGAAGTGCTGTAAGAGACTAAATGCGCGTTCAGGCCAACTAGTTAAAGAAGGATGCTGTTAAATCTCATGTTTCTGATTGTAGAACTTCTAATATCGTTTTCTAATCTACACGCTAATTCACATACCTAAAGCAGTTCTGCACTGGCGCTGGCTCTTACATTAATCGTGTCGGCTAAAATCTATAGACTCAACCATGCGCAAAGTAGACAGCTAACCATTAAGTGATTACGCGTACGAAACATGGATGCCCAGAATGGACATTTTGAATGGCTGCGCACGTAGCATGCTGTTACCAAGTAACCGGAGTCAGGTGACCAAACGAAAAAGAGACATCCGTGACGATTAAAGTACCAATTTAAGTTTTCCATATCGATGCCGATTCACAATCGCACGACCATATAAGATCTTCTCATCATCTTCGTGAAAAATGTCATTGCATCTAATGGAGGTTCATTTTTCGGCAAGTAATAAATTGATTTCCCACCGGTAGTGATCTGCATGGAGAAAAATGGTGGAGTCCCACTGCCATTTCTATTTTCTGTCTTATATTTGTCCAAGTCTGGGCATCCCGAAAGTATCTTAATCCATGTGCAGTCTACGATCGTGTGACACCGCCTGGATCAGGTTTGTGATATCATACATTATTCAGCTAGTAAAAGCGTTTAATTGGTGCCTACGAGGTATATGAAACTACCACGTCGACAATGATTCCTAATATTTTCGATTGTTGGTTGCGAAAGTCTGTCATGTTATCACATCTGTATTGTTTCTACCTGTTGGCTTAGTTTGATTATTGACTTGCCTCTAAACCGGAGGCCGTTCGTTGCTTACAGTGATGCGTGACTAGACTCTAAACTGGTACTGCAGTAAGATGTACAATTTTTGACACTACTTCGTCGTAGTTTATCGCGACGTGGATTTCTTGTGCCCAACTACGTCGATTTGGAAACTACAACTGAGTGGGGTGCAATTGAATTTTAGCCAGAGCTGTAATTTTGTGTAAGAGAAACACGCAACGCAGAAACCACAATTAACCGTGCTCGCCACTGTGCTTGTTCATTCTGCGGTATCCCCGAAATCCCACAGCGCACCATGTGCTAGTAACGGGTATCCAGTTTACGAGACCTCCACTTTTTAGCCTAAAAGCCATATCAACTCTGACACACGAAGCGACGGGATCACTGGACACACGTCGACAAACCGGCCATGCGGAGGCACAGAAGTTAGTTAATTTACCGAATTGATGGAATAAATGTGAATTTCAGAAGGGTAACATGTATGAATCTCCAGAAAGCTGGCTAGTACCGACTCGTGCCGGTAATTGCAGGGCCCAACATATTCCAAGCCAGGTAGGTTAAGGTTTAGTATGATGCCTAAACGGTGATGCGAGAATCGTAATTGTTCATTTGAGTTCGCAGTTTACAAGTGCTGTGTCTGGAATATTGGATTCCTGCACTACTGATTACTATCATTGTGTTCGAGTGATTTCATAAAGGTGAATCCTATTTAACAGTGCAATTCAAGTATAACTTTGTTTACCATGGCTCACTGAACCTATTATTGTCTAAACCTGAGGACGGCAAACAGCCAGAAATCGGTAGTGGTGTGTAAGTGCGGGGGATGTGAGCAACAAATTATTTTGGGCATACGTGAGCGCCATGCTTGACCAGGAATCACTATGTGATTCGGTGTTTGAACACCGTGGTTCGTTGTAGGATTTCATAAAGTCGAACAGTGGCATTCAAGTATAGAAACATTTGTACTTTGTAGTCTAGAAACCTAGACTAACTGAAGAAACTTACCAAAATGCTCGAATAATCGATACTTGTGAGTACCCTGATGTACCACATTGACTGGATAATGGAACAGACATTAGTATCAAAGAGTGAAAGTCTCGACGGACCTCTAGTTTATCATGCGCGTAATGCATTTTCACAGTTGAAAAGCACCCCGTGGTGCTAGCCTAAGATTACTCTGAAAACTAACGAACGTATGACACGTGGCCCGGGAGGTCATGTGAGTTACGAATATTACATGTGTTCGATCATAGATGCCTCCGGTTAATGTTGGGCATTCGATATACTTGCCGCATACCTAACGCGACCGCTTGGACGTGATGTAGCGGACTGCCTCTGCTCTTCGTTCACATTCAACAGCAAAAATGCAGTGGTTTGTCTACAACTATTTCGCGACTATAAAACACACATAATTGGTGATTGTATCGGGTGAAAACCTAGTAGTTAACGTTGGAGAATGGTAATGCGCACCATCTAGGGTGCCCAAGGGTAGAAACAACAGTTAAAAATCAAACCGCAATGATATAGCTCCCGACCGATGCGCGGTCGGCGTAATTCGGGAATAACCAAACCAATTAATCCGGCTAGGGAGTCAACCGCACAAAAACTAAGTATGCTAGACATTACCACCTTAGTTTTAACCACAATGAAAAGCTTTGGCGATAAAGCACCCGCGGTGGTCAGTGACCTACGTAATTTTTCGTACGTCTGGAAGGGTTCCAAAGGTTGTCATCGCCGGGGGTGGCAGTGGGGATAAGCTCCCACTGTGTATAAAATGCTCCATATGGCGCGCGTCTCAAATAGCCTGTGACTACCAAGTCCGGCTTCTACCAATAGGGTTAATGTTTAGACAAACGGCGACAACGAAAGTTTGTAAAATCTTTAAAGTAGAAAATTTACACTCTCGTCGAAAATTACCTGATGGTAAATCGGCTGACTAGAAACTTTACAAACACGGTTATTTTATGTCCCAATCAGATTTACGCTAATTTTCCGAAATATTTTACTGGAGCAAGAGAAAATCGATCACGTGATTTTTAGCGACCATCACAAAGAGCCCACGACCAGCTTCGCGCAGTTCGTATTTACCAGCCAGTGGCACTACAATGAGGATCAGGATGTCGTAGACCTCCGATTTTAAATAATGCTGTTCAACGATGTGAACACATGAGGTAAATGTGAATGCGGTTAAAAGCATAAACAAGAACAAAATATCCACATTGGCACACATGACAAATCTATTTCACCAAGTATATCATAAACGTCGCGCAGGAATAAGTTATTAAGCTGCATGCTGGAACACACTGGAGTCTCACTACCGTTTCCATTTTTTATTTTCTTTCTTATATATGTTTAGGTTTGGGCAACCTGACGTTATGTTAGCCAGCAGTCTATGGCTGTGCGGCAAAGGTTGTCATAGCCGGGGGTGGCAGTAGGGATAAGCTTCCACTGTTTATAAAATGCTCCCATATGGTATGCGTCTCAAATAGCCTCTGACAACCAAGTCCATCTTCTGGCCTGCGTGTGTGGCTCCCCGAGCCTGGCGGAACTGCTTCTACCAACAGAAGAAGGGGCGAGGGCGAGTGACTGACGCCTGAAAACCAGTTTGCTTCGGGCAATGTAGCTCGTTAACCTGGGAGGGCATTTCATTTAAGGGAAGGAAAATCCTGATTTTAAACCTCCGCTGCCTTGCGGGATACCCGATCGCTGGAAAGGTTTCGAGAGAAAACCCTAAGGAGAAATCTGGCGCAGAGACTCATAGACCGTTAGTTGGTGCATACCACTTCTTTCTGGCAACTCCCTGCAGCCTTGCAGGTCGCACTTGTTTATGCAAAGGCTAGAGAAGCTGACTCGAGCAAAACGCCTAGTGGTGCTGGGTACGCCGCTTTGTACCACTTTGTACTGTGCGGCTAGCACCGTGCTAAATTGATTGGCCAGAGGTAGTATGCTGAAAGAGGCTGGAGTCTCACTACCATTTCCTATTTCTATTTCCCCCCTCATATCTGTCTAGGCCTGGGCAACATGACAGTATCTTCGCCCACGTGCAGTCCTTGGCTGTGCGGCACCTTGCCTGGATCAGGCTTGTGATTTCATACATACATACCCAAATTCCCAAAACTCTTCATTTAAGCCGACTCATCCTCTAGGAAGAGATAGTCGCACAAAAAGTACGCCGGGAAGCGTCCATTCCGTATTATATAAAACGATGACTGCTTCTTCAGCATACACGGCCATTAGATAGGACAAACGATGATGATTTATTGCGGTGAGTAACATCGACCACATCTTTGTGGCTGCGTAGATAGAACGCTTTACATGCGGAGCGTTAACACATTTTCATACTTCCGCCGAACCCCGAAATGCACGAAAAACGTACCTTCATTTCACTCTTTTGTCGGATGCGAAAACTGAACGAGCATAGAAGGGAATCATAAACACCGTGCTCCTGTTATCATTCAATTTGGCTGTCAGCAGCTACATTACGCCCATAAATATTTTCCCAAGTATCTCAGAGCGCTGCGCCAACTGTACGAATTCAAAGCAGTTTATCCATTTTCTCTGAGTCCATGCCTAGGTCCGTTATCAACATGCATTTTGCCATCTGATGCCCGATCGTTGATTTTCCCCCAAATTTAAGGTAGCTGCAACCCCGATTAGCACGAGTAAAATAGTTTATTGCCAATCACAATCAAAAGTATCACAAAATGATCAAAATTTCAGATGCTAATAGAAAAGTACAAATCGAAAGAGAATACCACGGAGGAAGCCGCGCATCGGGTCGGACTGCAATTGCCAGAGAACCCGAATTCGAGTAGCCACGTGTGAATGATGACCGCTCCGCGCACTACTGGAGCTCCTTGTCCATGCATTTGGCGATCGTGTTCAGCTGGATGTTGTTGGTTCCCTCGTAAATTGTACCTACATGATTAATATCGGACACTTTGTACATTGACAGAATTAATTTTAGTCAAATACATCTTTTTCTAATAAAAAAGGTTTCGTGGAAGGAATTGGGAGTGGGCAGTATGCAACATGTATCTTTAT
>JACCGJ010017585.1:0-15023 GCA_013407085.1 Atriophallophorus winterbourni
CTCCTTCGATTTAAGCGTCCGAGTTACAATTGTACCCAGGTCACGTTCAGTATCAACCCACTTCAGTTGATGATCCCCGAGGAAGTACGCACCTTCAGGCGTGCTTGGCCCCCAAAGCATTACAGCGCATTTCTGTCAGTGTACAGGAAGCTGCCATTTTACCGTCCAATCAAGCAATTTTTCAATTCGTTCTGGAAAAGGTTATTATCAGCAGAAGAGCTTACTGTACCCCAAACTTTCAGATCATCCGCGAAAAGTAGACAATTCATATTTAATGAGTCGGGGAGGTCATTAAAATATACTTTAAAAGTAACGGGCCGAGAATAGATCCTTGCGGAAACCCGAAAGTTGGACGTGTAATCTGAGATTCGACTCCGTTAACCTCGACCTGTGTATAATGGTCAACAAGGAAGTTTTCAATCCAAGTTAGAACATGTCCCTTTACACCACGATCACGGAGCTTGAGCAATAGACATTGAAATGGAACACGGTCAAAAGCCTTACTGAAGTCAATGAAGGCAGTGACTACCGGGTGACCCAGATCAAGTTCAGCACACCAGTGCTCGCGAGCAGTGATGAGATTTGATGCGCATGATCGTCTTGGCGTAAAAGCATGCTGAGCAGATGTTAGCTGACTGGTTGTAAGGAGAAAATCTTCAATCTGTTTTTTTAGCAGTCGTTTCAGAGTCTTCCCAACTACCGAAGTGAGGGCGACCGGTCGGTAGATAGCCGTATCACTGATTCCACCGCCATTATACATTGGTTTGACAATGCCGTACTTCTAATCTTGAGGTAACCTACCATACCTCAGGGATAAATTGAAGATTAGCGCCAGTGGTTTATGTATGATACTCGACAATACCTTTAAAAGCATTGAATGTATATCGTCTAGGTCAGGTTCTGAGTGTATATCGAGTCGCTCTACTAAATACTGCACCATCTCTGGTGAGATCGAGATATGCGGCATTTCGGCGTTGCTCTCATGAAACGGAGGAATGGGAAACGTCTCATCTGTGTAAACCGAATTGTACTGAGCGGCGAGAAGAACTGCTTTACGTTCATTTTCATGTTCAGTCGAACCTCCCATAGATCTCAAGCAAGGTACTCGTTGAGAAGCTTTCGTTCTACGTTTTATGTACGCAAACAAGCGTTTCAGCATCGAGTTGGCTTCGTCCACCAAGCGAGTTACATAGTTCTGCCTTTTTCCTTTTTCGAGGTAGGTGCACTTGTTGCGGATAACTTTGTAGATTACATAGTCATCGGTGCATCCACTAGAACAAAACGTCCGCCATAACCGCTTTCTTACCTTCATGTATTTACGAATAACGTTATGAAACCACGGCGGTCCCTTAGCGGGAGATCTCCATTCATCAATGGGGCATGATTTTCAAGCGATCTTATTTTACCCAAAATGTCCAACCAACAGGTATCAACATTCGTTGATAGAGGGAGTGACCAGTCCATCGAGTTTGCAGACGTGATTAGATTCTTTGTGTCTAATTTCCAGTAGTTTTTTTCGGGCATGCGTACGTATTCTCGGTTGAAGACCCCGATTCCAAACGAACCATAAAGAACAGTGATCGCTGCAACCAATAGCGGTCTCAATCGACAGATTCGTAACATCAGAGAATCTACGTGTGACCACCAAATCCAATATCGGAGGAACTTGTCCGACGCATATCCTGGTAGGATCGTTTACATTCTGCACCAAATTCAGCTCCAAAATCATATCTAGGAATTCTTGTTGGAACGGTTCACCCCTCGAAACTAGATCCGTAGAGTTTATATCAGGAGCATTCAGGTCTCCAAGAACGATACAGTCGCCAGTGATACCATACCGTTTGGTTTGATCACATGACGCAGGGATGTAAGCGCCAGGTTAGTGGTAAATGAACCCAAGTGATGTAGCTCAAGAACTAGACTTCACCTTACACCAGATGCTTTCGGCATTTCCAGCAACATGTTGAAACCTTTCCAATAATTTCACAATCAGGTGCTCTTTAAAGTATACGACTGTTGTGTTTTTGGGGCGAGTTCCGACTGACCCAACACTCACGAAATTGGTAGAAGACGACTGAAATAATGCATCGTACCATATACAGCTCATTTATATATATATATATATATATATATATATATGTACAATTAATCAACTAGATGAACGAAAGTGAAGCCAAGCTGCTGTATTGATTTGAATCGGCGGGCTATGTTTAATTGATTAAAAAGGATCAATACTTCCAAAGCAGTGTGAGTTTTGACGAGCCTAGATTGAACGACCTCGACACCTCCCCCTGCGAAAAAAGCACGTTCACCTTCGGTCTATGTACGCTTTGTTTATTGGATTGATTTGAAATGGTTGAACCATTGTTCTTCTTCGTGTTCGGTATCTTCTTTCTTGTGTCTCATCTGTGCGATGTTGTTCAGCAAGACGGTTGTCGACTCTTTGCCATTGTTCATGAGTGCTGATAGGTTCATTTTGAGAAACATGCGGTGCCAACGCATGAAAATCGTTATACTGCTTTCGTAAACCACGAGTTGCGTTTTTCTGTGATCAAAAACTTTGAAAAAGTTGATTGTAGGAAAGTTCGCTCTTGCTGTAAGCGTATTTCAGACATGTCCCCTGTTTGGTCACGAGCATTCACCATAATAAGGCATCGCTTCCAAGAATCCAAATGTGGCTTCTTCGAGACCGGAGATCTAAAAGCATGATCAGAAGTTGGTACTTCTTTCACTACATTTAGCTAAGCCTCTATTTCGCTCAATCGCTGTGACAAGATTCCATAGCCCGGATCACTGGGTAGACCATTCGACGCCACATCTGCATAAGTCTCATTCCTTCCTAACTGCTGAGCAAACGGTGTTGAAGGCGAGCAATCATCCAGTTACTGCACGTTCAATGGATCCTCGATACTAATACCATTTTGTAATCGGCTTGTAGTCGAGGAGGCGAATGGCACGCAAGCTTGCTCCACAGATACGTGGTGTCTATCCTCAGCTGAGGTTGAGTCAATTTTATGTCACCTCCATCGAGCACTTTAGCGGCTTCAGTAGATGCAGCTACGACTTTATTCTGACTACTTCCGTGCTTAACACTTGATGGTGGAAGGCATATCTTACATACCGTCCGAATAATATCGCATGACATAATCTGAAGCCAGTGATACGTCTCTGGCTTCATTCCTCCGCACCGAATATGCATCCATTTCAAACAAATTTCACATTGTACTGCTTTTGCATTATCAGCAACCTGTTTAGCGCATACAAGACAAGAGTCCCCCGAGCGAGCAGCGGGAAACCGTTTCCCTTGCATCTTCGTGACAGTTGGTGTTATATTATCTACTTTTGCAGATTTTTTAGTCATAACCATGTTGAAATCCGGTGAAAATCAAATAAATACAAAATCAAAGTATTCGTAAGAAGCAAAATACCACGTTATCAAGGTCAATTGTTATCACGTTTCTCCGACTTGAAAATAGTATATTCCAAATGAGGAAGTTGAGACAAGTTCAACGATATAAGAACCTTTTAGATCCGTCAATAAAGAAAGCAATAAAATTCAAAAATATACCATCACAAATTTGTACGTCCACACCGTAGCATAATTAATGCTCAACCTTTGGTGTTGTGATGAAGAATAAATGCCACTGTGCTTGCACGTCATCTTTGTTCCCTTTTTTCATTTCAGATTGACTGTGATGTTATGAATCGTCCGTTGGTCGAAACAATGAACGATTCTCACATCCCGGAGCACAGAGACTTGTCGTATCGTTAACCGTGATTGCGCGCACGTTTTGAATTACTTCTGTGTAGTATTAAACCTTATTTTGTTATTTTATGTTTGACTCCTTCTCTACTTGCAGATTCTTACACTCTCGCTAGGAAACGCATTGATTCCCCAAATGTATCACAGAAGCCAACCGATCCTCCAGTGGAGCCGTAGTGACTTTTTATAACATTTGTTTAATTTAAGTTTTCAATATTACATTACTGACAATGGTTCTTCGTGGCTCAAAAACTGTTCGTTTTAACTCGTCAAATACGTCAAATCAATCAATTACTCGTAAGAAATCTCAGGAATCCAAAAGCTCACCGGGACTTGCCGTTTGTGGTGAAACCGGATGTTCAACTTCGGTTTTAGAAGGAATAGAATGCAGCGTTTGTTGTACCTGGTTTCATTCTGGTTGCTCAGGTTTAACGCCTGCTGATTTTACTGCCCACCAAAAAAATTCAACTATGCTCTGGTTTTGCAAAGCCTGTACAAACAACCCCATTTTTCGTTTTCTGCATAAACTGTTAGATCAACAATCGAAAATAATAGGGTGACTGTTAAAACCACTACCTCCAAAATCTAAAATAATAATTAAAAAAGTTTTTTGCATGTGCTTACTAACAAACTACAAGTAATAAGGCTTGGTTGCTGATGACAACGCAGCAGTTATTTGCATGAAGGCGTGATGATTGTACTACAGACACTTTTTGGAGGGTCTTACATAGTTAACGGAAGATTTATATAGTGATTAAGCTAATTTATTATGAAATATTAATGAAAAAACTACTGTAAAGTCATCGCATAGAAAAGGTTCAGTCCAGTCTTCGGCATTATTGAGGTTTGCGAAGTTTTTCCAGTTTATATGACTAATGATGGATGATTTTCTACATATTTTCACTTTAAAGTTGCAATTCAATTCGAAATAGATAAATAAATAAAAATATAGATAGATAGATAGATAGATAGATAGATAGATAGATAGATAGATAGATAGATAGATAGATAGATAGATAGATAGATAGATAGATAGATAGATAGATAAATAGATAGATAGATAGATAGATAGATAGATAGATAGATAGATAGATAGATAGATAGATAGATAGATAGATAGATACGTAGATGGATAGATAGATAGATAGATAGCTGATTGTGCATCATGGTTAACGTTCCATTAGTGAAGCTGCATGGAATTAAGTGAGCTTTTCGAACTATCATGTAGCTTGTGAATCATAAATATTTCTTCATGACATTGTACGTTGACTAACCACTCATGCTCTGTGAGATAGACAAATAATTTCCACGTAGCTCCCCTCTCACTACATGCGTTTAGTTTCATTTTCCCCCTGTAGTCTGCTAGCCTGTACAAGGTGCGCACTTTCGTCCAATAAGATTGCGAGTTTGCGCGAAAGCGTCACCCCCTCACTCGCTTGAATCGAAAGACAGTCTCAGGCTGAGAGATTACAGTGTATGTAATAATTTCACCACACATAATATCAGCCTTAAATCGGTGACGGCATATTGACACTGGTTTACAAATCTGTATCATAATTAAAACGTTACATGAATGCGTTGACATGTCAAGTAGGTCAGACAATTGTACAGTGCATAGGCAGCGTGATGTGTAACCCAGACTTGTAGCTACTCTGGGGTAGAGAAATGCAGACAGTCTATGTGGAATGCAGGTCATTCCATGCAACGAGACAAATTCGATTACATAGAAAAAGAGGAGACAAATGCGTCTCATATTCGCAAACGTATATTCAGTAGTTAGCAAACTTCAGAATTAATCTATCTCTCTATCTATCTATCTATCTATCTATCTATCTATCTATCTATCTATCTATCTATCTATCTATCTATCTATCTATCTATCTATCTATCTATCTATCTATCTATCTATCTATCTATCTATGAATCTATCTATCTTTCGATAGACATGCCTATCTATCTATCTATTCATGATTATAGCTTTATAGCCAAAGTATTGTGCTGCTCATATACCCGCACTTGCACGTCACTAACGGTTTCTTCCTGTTTGCCTTCATACTGTAGCGGTTATTGTTCCCAACAAAATGGAACACACTTCTCAGCCTAACACGGCAAACTGATCCAATGCAAACACACACAATATACTTGAATACCTTTAATGATTTGTTGTACACTCAAACTTGTACGATCTTTCAAGGTCATATCGGAGTTCAGTGACTACCTCGCTAATTCTAAAGCACATGTTGACCTCAAGGTTTGGCAACACGTTTAGCCTTACCGTCCACCAGGTTTTCAAACCGAGCCGGAACATTCCCATGTTGACCTCAAGGGTTGGCAACACGTTTAGCCTTACTGTCCACCGGATTATCAAATTGAGCCGGAACAATCCCATGTTGACCTCTCCGCTGGTAGTATACCGTAGTCTGTACTTTTATTTAAGGTCATATCTAAATCAAACGTAGGAGCAACAACAAATCAACGCATATGAATCTTGTAGGAAAAGTAAACTATTTTCATGAAAGTGGATAACTTTGTACGACCACTGAGACGCATATAGCGTATTAACGGAATGTGTTATATTATAACTGTAGATAAATCATTTTGTATACTAGTGTATTTGGAAAGAATTCAACGATAATCTTGCAGGAAAAATGAAAGAATCTTAACGTGAAATTAAATCCGGATAAATGTTGATTGTACTAGATACACTTTGAAGCTTGTTTCCGTCTGTTTGATGTCAGCAGGTGGAGACGGTAAGTTGAGATTCAGCGAGCCTTATTTCAGTTGATAAGTGGTACGCTAAACCATCGTTTGGCTTGTATAGCTGTCTATTAAACAAAGAAGTGGTTCCTATGTACACAACTTGCTACACCGATCCTTCAAGGTCATATCGGAATTGAGTGACTTCCTCGCTAATTCTGAAAAGCTAGTATTGCCCACGTTTGGGAACAAGGAGCTTACGTCAAAGCTGACCATCATCTCATCCTCCTAGATTGTTAAGGTACTTAATCGACCAACAAAATCTAAAAGATAAAACTCGGATGTTTATATTAGGCAAACGTCTAGCATTGCTCTCTTTCTCACAAAGCATGGTAACCGAATTTCAACTATGTACCCACCTTTAAAGCTTATTTATCCTCTCACATAACAAAATCCTATTGAATAACAGTTATAAAAAGACTGTTCGATAAAAGGAAACATATATTTAGAGATTTATTTAACAAAATTTGTCAGTTTTCTCAGTTTTGTTTTACTTTCAAATTGATATTCCGATGTAGCCAGTGACCCGAAATGTGAATACCTGTAAAACAAATCGGGTTATCTTTCGTGAGTGTTACGAAATAACACTAAAGAAAATACTCACGTTATCACTGAGTGGTTTCACTGTTGCATGGATATTTGCGATTGATAATTTTCACCTTTATCGGTTCTCCTCTCGATTGATTCGTTGGGGATTGCGATGGCGTATGGCGGAAAGAATAAGATAAAAAGTTTAATTAAGTGGCTACCACTTTCAGAGTTCCCGCGTTTAAGCGAGCGTGTTGGTGATGTTAACTGGTGAACACTATATCCCGACACACTATGACCCAACCTTTTCACTCCGAATGAAATGCATTAACTTAAGGCCACAATTTCTTCTAAAAACGTTGTTTCAACTTCAAACAAAAATATAAATACTCATGTGTTTTGACTGCGTGATCAATGCTAAGTTGATTAGGTTTGCGGGTTTGCATCAGCGGTTTGAATAGATTGGATCACATTTTCGTGGTTATAATGCCAGCCCATTGACTGGTACAAAACCAAACACGTCATCATGATAACGAAAAAATATTTAGAACTTACACGTGGATAGTTCTCACGGTTTATTGATCCTGCAAAGCAGATAAATAGTTAAAAAAGTGGGTCAGTGATAAGCGAATGATAGCACTCACCATATATCGCCATGGCACCAATATCAGCAACACGCGGGATCGAATGAAGCAATTAATCAAACATTTGCATACAATTAAAGCACCACTTTTCAGTTTCGAGCGAACTCGTCCAGCTGAGTGATATCATTAGAGCTCATTATGAATAAAGTGGCGCAGAATTGGGTGCAGAGCGTAATATTGGAAATGGAATTTTGAAAATAACCAATCAGGTAGCTTTTGATAACAAGCAACCAATAAGAATTCGATGAAGGGTTTTAATAACAAGCATAAATATGGTATTTTACTTACAGCCTACTGACAATTTGAAAGTAGTTAGATAGAATTTTTATTTCAACGCTACATCCTAGGTCATCCGAGCAAAAAAGGGTAGTGGAGATAACGTTTCTCCTGCAAACATTATCACTACACATTGTTAATATTGGTTCTTTAGTATTCCAAGAATAGCTATCATTCTGTTTTTATAAAATCTTGTTTTGAATTTCGTTTAGCTTACCCAAAACACCCATTTTGGTTTTGTCTTAGTACAGATCTTTTCAAAGTATATCACATTCTCATTCATGTACACGATAATAAAATCACTATTGAATTATTGAAAAACGTAGGGTCAGGAAATGTAAATAAAGTTACTATTTCAAACAAACAACTGATGACATAAATAATATAATATAAGTTTGAGAGTTTATTATCATGGATAAGTTAGTAAAGAATGTCAAGGTGTATGACCATCGCGGAATGTTGTCTGATAATAAATACAACCAAAACATTTTCTAGTTTCTGTGTTATAAGTCATTTGTGTTGAGGTCACGTAAAATCTTCGACTTGAGAAAGTACGTTCTAGTAACTGAAACTCAATCAAGTGATTGGCGAAATGTTGTTCATTTTAGAGTTTAAAAATTTCTTCTTACTAATGAGAAAAATGCTTGCAAACTATAGTTAAAATATCGACGAACTGAAGCATTGTAGAGTGTTGAGTGTACTCCAAATCATAATGCGTGTTCGCTGAGCCGCAGCGACACTAATATGATACACTTCATATATTTGGCGAAAGAAAAGCATGGGGATTTCAGGATTCACACCATTTTATCCATGAATATTAGTGAGAAGAGATGACCAAGTATCGAATATTGAATATTCAGGCTCACGGACCGACGGTTATGAAAATTTTACCTACAGAGAATACTGTGTATAATAACCACTAAGACATTCTCCACTCACCAGTTATAATTTCAATTTTGCAAACATACAATAAGAAATTTACAAAGAGATCTTGTCTGCAATGCACGCAGATTTGTTCGTCGAAATATAATGAATGCCAGACCGTCAATGAGATTTGTTGCAGCAAACATGTCTTAGTACCAGAGAGACATCAGCTTATATGAAAGGACATAAGCAAATTTTACTCCTAACATCTTACACTACGATTACTACTAGAATCTTCATGAATATCCCGGGAACAACTACGGATTAATCTTATAGTTTAAATTCTTTTATGTTTCATTTATGTATATGTTAAGCGATTCCACCTTTACAGTCATGTGCTTCACCTAGTACAACTGGAATTCGCCAGGACTCAGTCATGAGCAGACAATAACGAATAGTTCGCTTTGGGATTTAAAGCGAAGCGAAGTTGCGAAGCGAAGCGAATATTGTTGAATATTCGCTTCGCTATCGCCATGGTGAAGGGCAAAAATAAACTTCGCTAAAAATTCGTTATACTTCGCTTCGCTTAAAACGAAGTGCAATTCAAACTTCGCCGTAAACGAATATTAGCGAAGTATTCGCTAAAAGCGAAGTCTTCGTTTTTGTACTTTAATATTTTAACCCTTCTACGGGAATTGTTTTTGATGTTGACGCTTGTTGATAGACACCGCCAGACAAGTGAACTCCGATGGTGACTGAAAGTACCGACGTAAGCCAGTTAGCAACAGACTGCTTGTTTATTTGCTATAAGCTAACATGTGAGGTGGTAACTAGTGTTACGGTCAGTAGACAAAGGGTTGTTCTTTTTTGTACTTTAATATTTTGTCTGCTATTTATTGTCTGCTATAAATAGGATGAAAATTTATTGTCTCGTCATAGTTTCATCATGAGTTAGACTCAGTTTGACGCAACCTTCGCTAAACTTCGTTTAAACTTTGCTATACTTCGCAATATCTTGCCATATACTTTGTTATAGATCGCTTAGTACTTCCAAATACTGTGCATGAACATCATTATACTTTGCAATAGTTTGTTGGAAATGAAGCTCAACTGTTTTTTCTTTATTTTCTTTCCCAGAAGAAGCAGCAGCAGTCCCAGTCCAGCTCTTGGCGAGTCAAGTTCGGGGAGTCATCCAAAACCTCTTCAAGAAGGCTATCAGTGACCCCGATCACCCAGTACTACAAGTCCGGCGGCAGCGCCAGCGCTCCCAAGAAGTACAACCCGAACAGTCCTCTCCAGCTGAGGACCAACCTGGAGATCATGGCCTACCTTGCCGGTGCCAACCTTTCGTTCAGCCATGTGGAGAATCGCCACTTTATAAGGTATTTGAAATGACAAATTTACAATTACAAGTTGTTACCTTCTTACTTGAAAGATAATTTTGATTTTACTTTGCTATACTTCGCTTAATCTTCGCTATACTTTGTTATATATTGCTATTTTTCGATTAAAAATCACTATAATTTGGATATATCGCTAATACCTTCGCTATTATTCCAGGTATTCTCAGTCGCTGGACCCGAAAATCAACATCCCCAGGCAGATCATGTTTTCCAGGCACATCTGTACCCTCCTCTTCAAGAATGTAGAGGAAGCCATGGAGAAGAAGCTCGCCAAGGACCTGGCCAACCTCATGGGAGTTGGATTCACCAGTGACATGTGGACCAGCCGCTCCAACCAGGGGTACCTGAGCTTGACTATCCACTACATTGATCCAGACTGGGTCATGCAGAGATTCACCATTGACTGCAGGATGGTGGTGGGTAGGCACGACTCGGAGGTGGTGGGCCGCTACCTCAACTCCATGATTGGTGCCATCAAGAACCTCAAAGACAGCACTGCGACCATCATGGTCACGGACGCCGAGGCCAAAATGAAGAAGGCTGTGAAGAACGCTGACAAGATCAGCAAGCACCTGCTTTGCGTCGACCACGCAATTAACAACGCCCTCAAGTATGCCATGCAGATCGAGGAGGTGGGCGACTTGGTCAAGCTGGTTAGGGCTCTGGCCACCGGGGTCAAGCGTTCTTCGGTCAGGAACGATCTCATGAGGAAGAAGGCAGCTGACTTGGAAGGTGAGTGAGCGCAATATTCGGTTAACTTCGATACTATTCGCTATATAATTTGCTATGTTATTCGTTATACTTCGCTATATTTGCGAAGCTTCGCCATATTATTAGCGAAGCTTCGTTATTATTTGCTATACCTTCGAAGTTCAGAAGTCATTCCTTTACAGTTCCCTTCATCAAGATCGTTCAGTACAGCAAGATCCGCTGGTCTTCAATGTGCATGACCATCACATCCATCGTCCGGAACAAGGCGGTCCTGCTGTCGCTGAAGGATGATGTCTTCAACACCCCTTCAGACTTTGCGGCCCTCATTCCAAACAAGCTGCAGTTTCAGGACCTGGAAGACATCCTCTGGCCCCTCGAGCAGATCAAGGAGGTCAGCAAACGTCTCCAGGCAGATGAGATGCCCACACTGCAGCATGTCATTCCGGACATGGCCAAGATTGCCATGATGTCCGCCTCCAGGATCAAGCTGTTCGCCGAATTTAAGGCTGCCACCAAGGCATTCATCAAGAAGTTCCAGGAGGAGATCAAAATCAGAGTTCCCGAGCTGGGCAGGAACGTGGACCTCTACCAGATTGCGCACTACCTGAACCCTACTCAGAAGGCCGTGTACCTCAGGACCAGGTCTCATGGTCACCTCTTCTACGAGTGCGAGCAGAGCATCAAGTTGCTCTTGGCCAACTTGGCCCCAGCCGCCCCACCATCCATTCAGATGCCGGAACCCGCTTGCCAAGATTTTGAAGGTTTTCTCCGAGAGCACCATGACCTTGATCTTGATCCGGAATTGGCCTTTGGCAGCGTCGACCAGTCCCAGTCCCAGTCTCAACCATCCCCAGTTCCTTCCTATGTCAAGGAGATGAATAAATGGATGGCGTCTCCCCTGGAAAAGGAGGACATCGACGTGCTCCAGTACTGGAAGATGAAGGCCAAGAAGCTCCCTCTACTCGCCAAAGTCGCCCAGTAAGTTGTTTAAAAGTTAAAGGTCACTTATTTTCCGTTGGATTATAATTTATTCTCGTTATTCGCCATTCTTCGCTATAATATTCGCTAAACTTCGCCATACTTCGATATTATTCGCTATACTTCGATATATTATTTTCTATTCTTAGATGTAGTATTGCTATACTTTGATATAGTATTGTTATACTTCGAAATAGTAGTTTAACTTTTGTACCCCATGGAACCTAATACAAAATACTAAACCTGTCTCATTTTCTTTTAGGATGGTCTACGCCATCCCGGCAACCTCAGCCTCATCAGAGAGGGTCTTCTCGGAAGCTGGACTCGTGACCAAGCCCACCTGAAGCCTTCTGAACAACGAGAGGGTACAGGAGCTCGTCTACATTCAAGACAATTACGAGAGAGTGCTCCCCTACATGAAGAGGATGAAGCTCCGCATCCAGGAGTTCACCAATGGCGAAGGTACCAGCACTCAGTGTCAGCAGCAGCTCAAAGACCAGGATGACCCTGAGGCCAACCTTGAGGATGTCGAGTTTGTCGACACCCAGGAGCTCACGGCGGGAGCCTACTCCCCTCTGACTGGAGGCAGCCGGACCAGTTCCGGCACCAGGTCCAGGTCCAGAACCCCGGTCTCAGAGACCGAGTCAGAGGAGGATCCTAATTTCCTTTGAGAAAACACGGTTTTTCATATTTACAATTCCAAAGCTCATGAAAAACTCCTCTCTTGTCAAATAAAAGTTCTTTCATGGTCAAAAAATAATTTATTTCGGAATTCGTTTTATTTCAGCGAAAAAAGGCGAATTTAAACGAATATTAGCGAATTATAGCAAATTAAAGCAAGGTTTTTTGTCGAAAACGAAGTTTTTGGGTTACATCGAAGTTGAGCGAAGATTATTCGCTAATATTCGTTATGGCGAAGTGCGAATATTCGCTTCGCTTCGCCATTGCGAAGTGCTTTGCTTTGATACTATTCGCTATCGCGAAGAGCAGTTAGGGCACTTCGAAAATTCGCTTCGCACTTCGCTTCACTCCAAAAAAGTGACATTCTTTATTGTCTGGTCATGAGGCCCTTGATTTTCTTCACGAATTGATGGCATTGCAACCCGGCTTTGGTACTGTTAGACGTTTTGTACGTCCGTTCACTTGTTCGTGATTAAATCTTCGTAAATATTCCATATTCGTCGTTTTCGAAATCAAATTTGATTTCACATTTATCTTGGATTACCGGAGAATACACAACGGCATATATGATGCCATAGGGCTCGGACGGCTGTATTATTTTTCATGTCGTAAGCAGCATTCGACCCTTGAATCTCTCTGAAGGTGAATGTTTTTATGACAAAAATTCCACGAAGCGTTTTGCGTTATACCAAAAGGAAGCTTCCGATTATTTCTGATGAATACATCGTCCAACACGATTTGACCATTTGATTATGTATGATGCGACTGAAAGCGTTTGTATTTGATATTTTGTGCATGGCAAATCATTTCGAACGATTTCGAGGAAAACCGGTTAAAATTTCTGAAACAAACGTTCTTAGAATCTCAAAAACACGTTTCACGCATTGATCGTATTTGTAGCGGTTGTTCAAGATTCAAGTTTAAAGATTCAAGAATATAAGTTATAAAAAATTCATTGCTGTACAACAGCACAGGATATTTGTATAAGTACAATAAATATATATATACAAAATAAATCGAGGCATTAAGAAGATAGACGGTTTTCTAGTTACAAAAAAATGTGATGTACTATCTCGGTATGATGAAAAAATATTCGTTTGTATAAAGATTATGTTATATAAACGGGATGTTTGGTGGATTTACTACGCATAAATATATTCAATATGTTCCTGAAAATCCTTTCACTAGATGATTGTACAACATCTGACGGTACGGAGTTCCATCAGAAACAAACGCGCACCGAATAACTGAACGGACGTCAGTTCCGGTGGGACTGTGGAATATCAAATGCCAGTGGGTGAGTACGTGTGACATGGCTTGACCGGAGGCGAAATAGTTGCCTGAGAAGATGCATCTTCGAGTTCATTATTTCATAAGTTAAGATTAGATCAAATCGAACCTGTCTGCGAGGCAGTTTATCCGAATTAAGATGCACAAGTCGATTCTCATATGGAAGGTTGTGGAGACAGCCAACCATTTTAGTTGCTTTGTGATAAATCCTCTCGAGCAGCTTGATGTCCTTTTGTAGTCATTGTGCCCAAACTTGCGCTGAGTAATCCATCACCGGGTTAATATACAAATTTATGAGCATGGGGAATGATTCACGGGAAAATGTCCGAAAATACGCTCAATCATACCTAGCATGCGGCTAGCTCGGTTGTACATTACCTCACATTGCATGCTATTCTTAAGACTGCCACTAATCCATAACCCGAGGTCCTTTCCTTTGGTTGTCCATCACAGTTGTTTTGACTTAAGTTAGTACGAGAATGGGAAATCTATGCATATTTGCAACATTTTGCACTTTCGGAAGTTAAATGGAAGTTTTTTCTCTCCGACCAGCTGTCCAATATTTCCAAATCTCTTTGTAAGCGCAAAGAGTACACGCTTGACGTGATTCGCATCCAAAGTTTTAAATCTTTCGCAAAGAGAACCATTTTAGCTGTGACAATTTTCGGAAGGTCGTTGATGAAGACTTAAAAGAGAACCGGACCAAGTACCGAACCTTGTGAGACACCGCTAGTGGCTTCGATTTCCCCAGACATCACAACATCGATACGTACAGTTGCCTTGCGATCAAGAAGGAAGCTTCGCAGCCAGGTAAGAAGGCACCTTATTAATATAACATCATGCAGCTTCATCAGGAGTATAGAATGATCCACGCAATCAAACGCCTTTGATATGCCCAAGTAACACGCATGCAAGCGACCACCATCATCTAATTCTTGCGTCCACTAGTCCATTGTCTCCAGTAGGTTAGTCAAGCTGACAATATCGATGATTGCAATGCATCCTTCTGCGTAAAAACTCGTGAATAAAAACTGGATATAGCGTTCGCTGTTTCCAGCACAGAATCAGTTAGTCCGTTATCTGTCATGATCGGAAAAACACCCGGTTTAAGCTTCGTAGTGTTGTTAA